>CM066313.1:21527276-21577276 GCA_033807775.1 Saussurea involucrata | reverse complement strand
TATTTAAAATCTTTGAAGACTGGGTCAAAAGCTTACCAAGTTTCTACCAAAAATCATTGTAAGAGAGGATCTATTGATATAGGAGATCAAGGACTGCTCTGATACCAATTGTTGGTTCCTATTTTACCTTAACAATGATATTTTATCTATTAGTTCAAAACAAAATGGTATGCGGAAGCGTTTTAGCGAACTAAACAAATATTGTTTGGTAGAAAGACACACAATATCAAATACGAGAGAAGTAATTAACACGAGTTTTAGCTCAATAACCCACTGTATATTGATATAAGTAAAACACCAAGAACACCGAAATTATTACAAGAATTATGCTCTAAGGGTGTGTGTGTGTCGTGCAAAGCTTAATAGAAGAACTCAACATGAGTCTTCTATTTATACTATTCATCAGGGGAAAAGTTCTAGACATAAAGGACTAAAGGTACAAGACACGATCGTGGAACTGCTACTGGTACAACGTTAATGTAGTGCGCCGTTTTCTGCTAAAGATGAAACCCAGCAGAGTTTGACACGTGGAGTTGTTGATAGGGCGGGTTACACCCCCCTAAATCTCACCGCAAGTGTACGGGTCGAAGTCAAGTAATAGTACTTAGAGAAGTACGAGTATCGAATCACGGGGAACTAGGAACTAAATATCACAATTACTATAATTGCTATTAACTGAACTATCGAAAATTGAGAGGTTGGTATTAAACTACTAATTGCAGAAAATAAATCAAACACAAGACAGACAATGAACAACTTTGGAATTCAGATAGAGAAAACAGTTGAGGGTTGGAAATCCTTAGGTTTTCACATATGAACATCAGACTTAAAACAAATACCAGTTATTTCCGTTAATGAATACCCAATCTTGATCTCACCATTGTTCTCTCTCGAGTTACAACGGTTATATTTGTAAAGCACGGTTCTTTCTCAAGCTACCATGAGTTTTATCTTGAAAACACAAGTTAAATCTCTCGATCTCAACCTATGTAGTTCAAAACACATTAAGCACAAGATTATAATGAGACTAAGGTTTACTCGGTATATCTCAATCCTTTCTTACCTTAGGCGTGTGATCCCTAGTTCTATTCGGTAATTAACTCTCTCGAACTTAATTAGCAACAACAAGTCAATCGTAAATTGGCCAGATTCACAATAGCATTAAGAGCAAAATCACATGCATTCATTAAATCGGAAAAACTGATAAACGTCACTCGTCATCCATCTATATGTTCAATCCTAACTCAATCCAACCCCCAACATCTAAAGATTAGTTCATGATGTTGGGGGATTCAAACACAAGGGAAAGGGAAACGAAAACGTATGTAAACATAATAACTGTGATCGTGGTGAATATGAAAGATGTAGTGATGAACTCCCTTCTTCCATGGTGGAATCTACTTCGCGTCATGAATGAGCTCTCGGTTGATTCTCTCTCGTCGCTCCAAAAGGTGTCACTTGGCTCTGAAAGTCTCCCCTGGAACTGCTCTGGCCGTCGTGTGAAAGTTGCGTCTCAAATCAGTGACCTAAAAATCGGATTTAAAGCTGGGATTCGCGAAACAGTGGGTTACGCCACTTGCCACGCGACTTGTAAGTCGCGTGGTAAGTCGCGCGTATCATTTTGGCTACGTGGGTCGTTTTCTGGTTCGCGATTCGGGTCCTGGTTCGGTCGCGGGTCTTGGGCTTGGCTTTTGGGCTTCCGTTGGGCTTCGTTTTGGCTCTTTTTGGGCTCTTTTTAGCTTCTTTTCTCGATGATTGCCGCATTTTAGATAACCTGTATAAATCACTAGATAAACCGTAAAATACACGCCTTTTTACTTGGATACAAGCCAATCTCATTGGTTTGAGAATTGAAAATAACGCCAAAAAGTGGCGTTATCAACAACCCCAAACCGAGTGTTGCTTGTCCCCAAGAAAATTAGCGATAAAATAGAAATAAAGCACACATAAGTGAAATAATAATGACTGCACAATTCCCAATCGGTACCAAGTGGTGCATCGGTGATTTCCCATACCCGTGAATATCTATCTCACTCTCGCCTCATTCTTATTTCGTTTAATCTATGACCTTCCATTGGGAGTTGAACTCGTGACTGTTCCGATTACGTTCGGGTTAGACTAGGTCCAAACATACTAGGGAAAACATTTCGCCTCGACCCTACCTCACGGGATACTCTCTTTTCGCTCGAACCTAGGTTATCGCTCGTGTTGTCATGTTTAAGGAGGTTATGTACAAGAATACACAATAATTACATGACAACTCTACAGAAAGACGCACAAATGTCCAAAAAGGTGATCTCAGAGGGAATCAAGTAGCACGACAGGGAATATCGGTAAAGGTGGTCATATACTCTAATCACGTTTTCCAAAAGATCATTCAGGTCTTTATAAGGGTTGTAACGGGGCTCGGGTTATGGCTAAGAAATGAAGGGTAGAAAGGATCAAAAATCCTCGGCGTGTCAATCATTCGCAATTCTGAACTCTTGTTGCTTCACACTCGCTCACTTGGCCCTTTTCGTCAATATTGGAGTCGCGTTGACTCTCTTATTTGACTACTGCTCTAACTACTGTCTAAATAACTGTATTTATTTCCTTTTTGTATTTTTTTGTATATTTTTTTCAAGCTGGGACTTCATTGGTCCTCTTTTTTTATTTGGGGCATCATTGGCCCTCTTTTCTATTTCTTGGGTTACATTGACCCATTTAATTCTCATGACTGGTCTGTTCTCTTCTCTTCTGCTCTGTCTCTCGTAGTTCATTACCGCCTCTAATTGACACACTTTCGGATAAGGGTTGGCTAAGGCTTTTGGCTAAAGGTTTAATGGTGGGTTTAGAAAGAATTAAGGTGCGTGTTTGGCTGCAAAGGGGGTTATGGATACACACAGAAGGGTAAAAGGTAACGATAGCTAAAACGGGTTAAAACAAAACACACAATGCCTGGAATCATATCTTAAGGTCCACACGATATGGTCTACTATACCCTTACCCAGTATCCCGATGTTCGTCTTTGCTACTCAATGCAATAATGTAGCGAGATCATTCTACATTCACGACAAGGAATTCGAAAGAGTGTATAAGAATTAAGTGTATGAATCCCTCGAAATGAAAAACGTCTTTTAGGCTCAAAACTCACTATCGGGTGGTCTCCACTAATGTCCCTAGTCATGTCCTTTCCCGGTCCTTCCCTAACGGTCACGTCACTATCGCAAGATTCTTCCTACAATGGTCGGTCTCAATCATTCTAAACAAAAAATTTAGCTATTATGATCTAGACACTCAGAAGTGTAGGAAATCTATGTGCATAACTTGGGCCCGATTAGGCAACCCCAAACCTTACCCACACATTGTCCCCAATGTGCAAGTAAAGTTGTAGGCGATCCGACTCAATCATTGTGCAGTTATTACAGTTATCACAAAGGACAGGCAAGGCATTACATAACATCAAAAGAAAACCCAAAATTTCTAATATGGGCACCCCAAACCTAGGTCGTGGCCTAGGTTTGCCAATAAAAGCCGACCCCAAACCTCGGTAAAACCGAGGTTTGCACAGGGTCTAAAAAATTGAGTGTGTAGATGTGAAAGATGAGGCACCCCAAACCTAAGTGAAACTTAGGTTTGGTGCATCTCGTGTAACTAAGAATAGAATAGAACATCGTACACCACTCGTTTAGCAGAAAGATTTATAACATACCTGTTTTGTCCGGCCGAAGGAGATTCTTCTCAAAAGATTTGAGCACTTAGAGGAGACGGAGAGAGCATGCAAAACCAAAACACTCAAAGCAAAAGACAAAAGACAAAAAACAAGAAAAGGAAACACACAAAGCAAGAAAGGAACAAAGATTGCACGAACAACGAACGAGACACAACAGGGGACTCCCGCGGTTTTGGCCGCGCGATGTAAGTCGCGGGATAACCCGTGTATGTCCCTGTTTCAGAAAACCAACAGGGCGCCCTGCGGCTTGCTGCGCGGTATGCAAACCGCGTGGCAAGTCGCGTATGTCTCTGTTCGTTTTTCGCTTTTTCGATTTTTTTCAATTTTTATGGTTTTTTCGGAAATAAAAGCACACTCAAACAAAAGTAAAAACTAAGCACGCAAATAAAAGGTAAATCAAACCTTGGTGGGTTTCCTACCACCCAGCGCCGTATTTAAAGTCATGGCACGACTGTGTGGTTTTCAGCTTGGCTCGGTATCCGCGGGGTCAAATCGCCCACACTTGCGATTCTTCGCGGATTCTTCTATCTTCGGTCTTCCATTGTTGGTCCCGAAAGGCTTAAACAAGTTTGTAGAAGGGGGGGGGGGTTGAATACAAACACACTATTTTACTTTTCTAAATTGTTTATTGATAAATCATTAACAATTTACAGCTTGTTGCGGAAACAAGATTAAGGATAAACCTAAATCTAAACAAGTTGGAACACTAAGGTTTTCTTGCACTAAGAAAGATAAGGAGATTACTAATAAAATCCTATCTTGAGAGATTTGAACTTGTCCAGAGTTAGCAAGTTACTTCAAATGAAGTGAGTTCATCTCTTTATATACTGCATGCATTTAATGCAATTCAGTATACACTTTACACGTGTCATCAGCGGATTGGTTGCATGTCATTGACCTTTGTTGACAACCTTAGTAGCCGCATGAATGAACAGTGTAGTATCAGAGTGGTTGTACGATTTCAGATTTTCGGAGGTTCTTTTCTGACATTTCGTACGGTGGCGTGCAAGGGAGGTTAAGACAAAAGTACTTTGTACGGAGGACTTCATGATCAGCTTTCGTTGATTCAGCGATTATCATTTACTATTCAGCGAAGGATAAAGTTCAGCGATAGCTGAAGTCTTGTACTTGATACTTCACGTTGAGTGGACAAATCTGAGTCTTCGCTGATCCGCATCAGTTCATTAGGAGACTTGTCGCTGGTTCTTGAGCTTGATCTTCGACTTCAGCGTAGAACCTTTGTTGACGTGAATCTTGTCTTCAGGGATCATAAGTAAACAACTAACTTATCAGCGATCACCATAAGAACTGAACAGACTCAGCGATATGGTGAACAGTGTTCGCTGAATGTTTAATCTAAAAGTGTGAGAGTTCCTATCAGCAGTACTGTAAGATCTTAGTACTTATCAGCGATAGTGAAACTCTGATACATATTGTTTACTTACAATTTTCACTAAGTATTTAAGATAGGGTCATTATCAAA
Source organism: Saussurea involucrata (assembly GCA_033807775.1). NCBI lineage: Eukaryota > Viridiplantae > Streptophyta > Magnoliopsida > Asterales > Asteraceae > Saussurea > Saussurea involucrata. The sequence continues at coordinate 21,572,081 of CM066313.1, read as the reverse complement.
TCACTGAGGGTTTGGATCAACAATCTCCCCCTATTTGATTATGACATAGCAACAGAGAAAATTGCTATTTAATGAAAACATAAGGATAAAAAGAACTCATAAAATATTTGTCCCTTTTACTGTTTTCTGGGATCTTTTCAGTACTGATGGAGTAAAGTACATTCGCTGAAATCTTTCTTTAAATCTTTGAATCAGGTTACAATATGAATAAGAAAGATTACAAGTACAAGCGAAATAAATTACAAGTACTGAAGGATGACTGATACAATAGAGAAAAATGGTGATTGTTGTCAGCCTTCAAAGGGTTCTTCCTTAATGAGAAGTTCATCAAGGGTTGTCTTTTCAGTTGGAATCATCCAGTCAGGAACCTTTTCTCCTTTATTCTTTAGCTTCAGAGCAGCTTCAAAAATCAAGGGTTTTAGGTGTCGTGCCTGAATGTCTTTTCTGAAGTCGCACCAGTAGATGAGATCTTTGAGCTGTTCGATTGGAGTGATTGGAAGCTCAGCGATCCGTTGAAAGCATTTACGTCCGTCGTAGTCAAGAAAGAATATTCCATAAGGATTACTGATGACTTTACCAGGGACGAAAAGTTCACATGGTGGCAAAGAGATGTCAAGGGCAGATAGATCAGGATCAGGACCAAGTACTTCAGCGCGAGAGAAACCAATTCCAGTTTCATTTCGTATGACAGGACCTGAGTTTGAATCTTGACGTTTCTTCCTTGGAGAGCCCCTTTTTCTTTTCGGCTTTAGATCAGGAACAGGAGGAATATCCACACAAGAAGATATCAAATCGATCTGTCTGTTTATCAGCTTTTCGAAATGATCCTTGTACTTAGATTTTGATGGTTGGATAGCTAACCTCATCTCCAGCCATTCAGAGAGACCATACCTTTTTACAGTGTCAGCACGAAAGGTTTCAGATGAGTCATCTTCTCTGAACAGTTTGATGTCAACAATAGGTACTCCGATGGAGGTTCTTCCAGAGATGAATACCTTGTTGATCTTCGCTGGACGATATCTGAAGTGGATTTTCTCTTTACACCAGATCAGGGTGGTCTGAGAAACTTCAGCTTTCTTTTCCACGATCTTCTGGGCTTGTTCCCAAAGCTTTCGTTGGATTTGAATGGGAATACGCTTCAGCTTGGGGTCTTTGACAGATTCTTGAGTGAGCTTGATGGCGTATTCTCTGTCTTTATCTTCAGCTTCCTTCCTTTCAGCGATGAGGCGTTCAGCTCTGAGATGATCCTGGTATTCAGCTTTTGAAATTCTGAACTTAGGAGGAACTGAAGGTAGTTGATCGCGCCTTAGGATGATTCGCTGATCCTCGAATCGCTTTATCATTTCTTCTCTCCTCTTTTGAGGAACTGAGGAAGGTCTGTTTCTGTGCGAGAGAGGTTGTTCTTCTGATTCATCAGTCTCAGAGATTAAATCTAAGACTGGGATTATGTCTTCAGCGGTAGCTGGAATTATTGGTGAAGTCGCAATAGAAGATCTTTCAGCGATATCCTCAAACAGGGGAGAGGACTAGCTGAAACGCAGCGATCTTACAAATAAGAACTGGGTAGAAGAACTTGGGTAGAAAAGATAGAAAAAAAATGGATGTGTATGGTGTTTGTGGAATGGATAACTGATTTTTCAGAGATGATCAGGGAAGGAAAAATAAGTTTAGTGTACCTGACAAATCGGCTTTGCAAGTAGGATCGCCAGATTATCATCTTCAGCGATGCCTTTGTCTTTGCTTTTCTCAGCGCCAGAGACTGAGTGCTTTGTCTTTGTCTTCTCCCCTGAAGGTTCTTTTATTGAAATACCTTTAAGAGCTTTGGTTCGAGGAGCAGGTTTGACAACAAAGAAATCATCGTCATCTTCATCATCATCATCATCGTTCCTTGGAGAGGAGGATGGTTCAGCTTCAGGGATGTCGATGTCTTCGTCTTCTTCTGCTTCAGATTCCTCAGCATCTTCTTCGAGTTGCTCCCCCTCAGATACAGAGGCGAGGTTCTCGGTTCCCTCAGGGTTTTCATCTCCCTGAGGTCCAGTAATCCGATCTTCATTACCCTCTCCTCTGATAGATTCATCATGGGAAAGGTCTTCAGCGCTCTTATTTTGATCTTCAGTGCTCTTCTCCTGTTCAGCGCTCTTCTCCCCCTCTTTCTCATGATGGGCGGGGGAGGAATGGGTAGACTCAGCATTGGTGTTGTCTCTGTCTTCTGGGCCAGAGACTTTCACACAACCTTCAAGCTTAGCTATTCTGTCTTCTAGGCCAGAAATAGCAGGCGTGATTTTCTTCAGCTCTTGGCGATCCTCTGCGGTGAATGAGTCCAAAACAGGTGCAGGGGCCGGAGCAGGAGCTGGATTATTTGCCTTGTTCACCAGCGTCTCGATCATTGTCTTGACAGAACTAAGATCGGTCTTCACTGAGCCCAAGTCGGTCTTGACCACTGACATATCACCTTCGAGTGTACCAACCGATTTCTTCAGCGTTGTAACCTCGCTGGAAATGGTGGAAACTGATGATTTGAGGTTGGTGTAGTCAGTGTAGATGTCGGAGAGCACTTTGGCAAAGTCGGTGAGAGTTTTATCAAGGTCTTTGATGTCATCAGAGGAGGCCTTCTTTTCCACCACAGTAGTCAGCTTCGTCAGATTCTCTCCAGCGTTTGTTACAGCTGTAGAGTTATTTGATAGACCGGTGGTGAGATCCGTAAGTTTCATCTCCATAGACTTCAGAGACTGGTTGATGTCTCCCAAATAAGGACCTGTAACATTTAAGTACTTGTGAACAAAGGAAAGCTCGGAAGTTTCAGGTTTAGTTACAGTGTTTAAGGTGGGATCTGTACCTGCAGGAGCGTTGACGAACTCATCAAAGTTTCGAGTCCCTCCATAGTGTACCATATCTCCCTCAAAAGTTCTGTGAGGGATGGAGATCTCTGCGGGTCCTTTCTTCGTCATTCGCTGAGAAGCTTCAACGGCTTCTTGAATGATGGCATCTCCAGTTTTGACTGGAGGAGTGTCCAAAGAAGTAGAGGGAGGAGCGAAGGATAAGAATTGGGGTTGGGTTTCAAGTTCAGCGTTGGATTCGCTGAGAAGTACTTCATCAGTCTTTTGAGAGACTGACGAAGGTTGGGTAGATTCCAAAGTTCTAACCTCAGCGTTTAAGGACGCTGAAGTAGGTTTAGAAGGGATGGCTTGAATTGGTGTGGCAGAGCGTACCACGGAACTTTCCTTCAGCTCTTCAGAATGAGCTGAGGAGTCTTCAGCATGGAGTTGCTGGGGTTGCTCCTTGGTTTTCTTGATCCTTTTGGAATCAAGAGGGGTAAGAGATTGTTTCCTTTTCTTAGAAGGAATGGATTTTGTGGCCTGGGAATCAGCGAGGGGTATAGTCGCTGAAGGAGCCACAGAAAGCGGAGAATTAAGTAGAGTGAGAAGGGTAGAGAGACGTACCTCGTTGGCGACAGGCTTGAAGTCGAGAACTTTAGGGCCAATCTGAGAGAGTTTCAGATCACCCTCTTCAGGATAGCTGTCCTTCAGGCCATATTGAAAGATGGCGTTGATGAATCGTGGGTAAGGAACCCATGCTGGTCGGTCAGCGGCAGAATCAACACGTTGAATGAGGTCTTCATAGATGATGGAGGCCCAGTCAATGTTGAGACCTTTCAGCAGTGCGTAACCCATGGCCTGCTGAGGTTGAGCGGCTTGATCAGAAGATCCGGATTTCGCTGTCATGCAGCTGATCAGGTGAGCGAAGATGAAGTTCATCTCGCTGGGCATCTTGGATTTCTTTATCAGCGTCAGCTTCTTCTCAGGTAGCTTGTCTCTTCCAGTCTCCCAGATGTAACCCATCGCATCAAGGAAAGCAATGATTTCTTCCCTGTCAGTGTGCTTCTTGTGGTCAGGAAATGGAATGAAAGGATTTTCTGAGGTAGCGTTAGGGAATTTCAGAGCTTTGCGGATTATTGCGGGGGTTATCTTGATGGTGCCATACTCAGTATCGCTGAGTATGCAGTCGATGGTTTTAGATGGATCTTTGGCTGAGGGTAGGTCGGTGTGTCTGGCAGAATACCAGAATTGGGATAATAGACGCTGACAGGCAGGAGGTGTGATTGTCAGTGCTGTGTAGATGGGGCTATTCTTCAAAAAATTTACAGCGTCGTCTAGATGGGATACCTGCTTCCGAGGAGGAAACTCGAGAAGCGCTGAAAGGTTGTTTGCCTTTGTCCAGTCTAGTTGATCCAGCTCAAACTTAACCTGAGGAGCTTTGGTGATTTCCAGTTCCTCAGAATCAGCGGAGATGGACTCAGCGGTAACATTCAGCTTTGAAGTTGCCATTTCACTGTATTATCAGTTCAACCAAAGATGTTAACAAATAAGAAATATCTTAATGTGGAAAGAAAATTTCCATTAAGATTTTTCGAATTTTGTCCATTTCATTCAGACAAAAAGTCTTAATGAAGATTAGGGTTTTTCTTGTTTTTTTTTTTTAAAAAAAACGAATATAACACCTATAAGCCTTGTATTCCAGTTTAAAAAAAACGGATACGAAAGAAGAACAAGTTTAAGATTTTAGATTTAAAACTTGAAGAACAACCATGAAATGGTTGTGTTTATAAAACCATGAAAGAAAATGATTTTATTTTTGAGTTCTTTTGTTTGATCTTGTGTAAAACAATGATAAGATCGAAAACAAGTTATTTGCATTTGATAATAGATAAGAACATAATAACCTTGAGTTTGATGCAGAAGATGATGAACAGTTCTTGAAGATTGAGAGCACAAAATGCAACAGTGTTCTTTTCTTGCGGAGAAAGATTGATTCGCGTAAAAGACAAATATAAACTTTGAGAGTGTTTATATAGGAAGAGAGTAGAGAGAGAAAAACTTGAGCGGGAAAGTTTTTCATCATGACACGGACACGTGTTTGCATTTGATTGGATAGACAACGAAACGTGCAAACGTGTGTCAGAAAAAGAGCGTGCCTGGTATTATCCGTTGCAATGACGTCACAACTGTCCTTTCACATTCTTTCGTTGTCTCTGAGGTTTTGAAAGAAAAACTCAGGGACTCTTTGGAAAATATGAAGCACTGAATAGAAATATCAGTGAGGGTTTTAAGAAATTTCAAAATATCGCTGTTTAAGGAAGAGATATTCAGCGATGAAAGAATTTGAAATCTTGCATTTTCATGCGTTTTGTCAGAGAAAACATACCTTGATATCAGTTTAACCCAATTTATTCAGAGAGAAGATGATGAAATGGATTGTACAAGTTTATTTTATCCAGAGCCTATACAAGAATGTATAAACGTATCGCTGATTAAATGTGAACCGCTGAAGATTTATCCTTCAAAGTTCAGCATTCCAAGCTCGCTGATGAGAAAGTTGAATCTTGTCTCATCAAGAGGTTTGGTAAACAAATCAGCTAACTGATAATCAGTTGGGATAAAATGAAGTTCTATATCACCATTCATAACATGATCTCTGATAAAATGATATCTGATTTCTATGTGTTTTGTCTTTGAGTGTAGCACTGGATTGTTTGCTATTGCGATGGCACTTGTGCTGTCGCAATAGATTGGAATTTTGGAGAGCTGAAGATCATAGTCTAGTAGGTGATTTATCATCCACAAGACTTGAGAACAGCAGCTTCCAGCGGCTACATACTCAGCTTCAGCTGTGGAAGTGGACACTGAGTTTTGCTTCTTACTTGTCCAACTTACCAGCTTTCCACCCAGGAGCTGACATCCTCCTGTGGTGCTTTTCCTATCCATTTTGCAACCTGCAAAATCACTGTCTGAATAGGCGGTTAGATCGAATCCTGAATCTTTGGGATACCAAAGACCTAGATTCGTTGTACCCTTAAGATATCGAAAGATTCGCTTTACAGCTTTCATATGAGATATCTTAGGTTCAGCTTGATATCGTGTGCACAGACATGTTGCAAACATAATATCGGGTCGGCTAGCTGTAAGATACAGTAGTGAGCCGATCATCCCACGGTACAGCGTGACATTGACAGGAACACCCTTTGTGTCCTTATCAAGTATCAGCGGTGGTGCCATAGGGGTTTTCATAGCTGAACTTTCAGTTAAGTCGAATTTTTTCAGCATATCTTTAACATACTTTCCCTGATTTATAAAAGTTCCTTTTTCAGTTTGCTTAATTTGAAGACCAAGGAAATATGTTAGTTCACCCATCATACTCATTTTATACTCATCTTTCATTCTATCAGCGAAACGAGTACAAAGCTCAGGGTTAGTAGAACCAAATATAATGTCATCAACATATATTTGAACTAAAATGATATGACCTTTTATTTTTCTAAAAAACAAAGTTTTGTCAATCTTACCTCTCTCAAATTTTTCAAGGTGGAGATAAGTAGAAAGAGTGTCATACCATGCACGAGGAGCTTGCTTCAAGCCATAAAGTGCCTTATCCAGCTTATAAACATAACCTGGACGCTTAGGATCTGAGAATCCTGGAGGTTGTTCCACATAAACTTCTTCATTCAGCTTTCCATTTAGAAACGCTGACTTAACATCCATTTGATGTACATTGAAGTTTTTGTGTACAGCATATGCTAAGAAAAGACGAATAGATTCAAGTCTTGCTACTGGAGCAAAGGTTTCGTCATAATCTATACCTTCCTCTTGTCTGTATCCCTGAGCAACAAGACGAGCTTTGTTGCGAGTTACAGTACCATGTTCGTCCAACTTGTTTCGATAGACCCACTTAGTGCCTATCACTGTTTTGTCAGTTGGTCTCCGAACAAGTTTCCAAACTTTGTTTCTTTCGAATTCAGTCAGCTCTTCTTGCATAGCGCTGACCCAGTTTGGATCTCTGAGGGCATCATCTATTTTCTTTGGTTCAGTTAGAGAAATAAAGTTAACAAATAAACAAATATTACCTGCACTTCTACGAGTCTGAATACTAGCGTTGGGATCACCAAGAATTTGATCGATTGGGTGATTTACAGTCCATCGCTGAGCCGGAGCATGCGTCGCTAACTCAGTCTGAACTGGAGAAACTGAAGATGAGGCTTCAGCTACTTCTGGATAATCAGCTAAGAGAGGAATGCTTGCATTTGTCACTTCATTCACTGATTGCTGAGAAATAGATGGAATTTCTGAGACATTTGGATCAACTGCGGGTATAGTATTTATAGGAACAGCTGAGACCCAAGATGTTTCAGCTTCACTATTCTGCATATTGGGAATGATAGTAGGACCATCATTTTCAGTTGTATGAGTATGAGTAGTGGGAACATCTTCTGAATCACAAAGATGAGAAAACATCCATTGATTCAGTTCTTCTGTATCAGCGTTCGGTTTAGAGTTCGCTGAACGGGATTCGTCAAACGTGACGTGAATAGTTTCTTCTACAGTTTGTCTTCTTCGGTTGAAGACTCTAAAGGCTTTGGAAACTGAGGAGTATCCAAGAAAGATTCCATCATCAGCCTTAGGATCAAACTTTCCCAGGGCATCTCTGTTGTTCAGTATGAAACACTGACAACCAAAGATGTGAAGAAAGCTGATTGAAGGCTTTCTCCCATGAAAAAGTTCATAGGCTGTCTTTTTGAATCTTTTGACTATCAGCGACCTGTTTTGCGTAAAACAAGCCGTGTTGACAGCTTCTGCCCAAAACTGAGTAGGCAGGTGAGAATCGCTGAGCATTGAACGTGCAACTTCAATAATTGTTCTATTTCTTCTTTCAGCGACTCCGTTTTGTTGTGGTGTTCTCACTGACGAAAAGTTGTGAGAAATACCCTTGCTCTCAAGGAAGGAATCAAGAGAACTGTTTTTGAATTCAGTTCCATGATCACTCCTTATTGAGCGAACAGTCATATTGTTCAGAGTTTCCATCTTCCGAACAAAGGTGATGAGTTCTTCAGGGGTGTCACTCTTAGAACGGAGAAACATTACCCATGTGTAACGAGAGAATTCATCAACTATGACCAGCGTATATTTCTTTCCAGCGATGGATTGTTTGTTAACGGGGCCAAACAAATCCATATGGAGTAGTTGAAGAGGAGATGACACTGAGGAAACTTGCTTGGACTTAAAGCTTGCCTTGGTCTGCTTCCCTTTTTCACACGCTGAACATAAGGATTCTTTGGCGTATGAATGTTGAGGTAGACCAGTGACTAACTCTTTGGATGAAAGAGTATTCAGTGTCTTGAAGTTGAGATGTGAAAGCCTCTTGTGCCATAGCCAGTTGACATCAGAAGATGCCTTTGAGAAGAAACAGGAGTTCTCAGTGGTTGTTGAGTCCATGTTTATAACGTAAACATTTTCCAAACGATAACCGCTGAGAGCTATCTTCTCCTTTTTGTCAGAGACAAAGCAGGATTCCTTAGTGAAAATCACTTTGTTATCCATGTCGCAAAGCTGACTGATGCTCAGAAGATTATGCTTCAGCCCTTCAACATATGCGACTCTTCTGAAGGATGTTGTACCATTTGAAAGTACACCATACCCTCGGGTGTGTCCTTTTCCATTTCCACCGAAAGTCACAGAGGGACCCTTCTCTTCCTTGTATTCAGCGAGCAGGCTTTTCTTTCCAGTCATGTGTCTAGAGCATCCGCTATCGAGATACCAGATACCCTTCTTAACCTGCAATACAAAGGAAGATTAGTTTTGCTTGGGTACCCACTTCACCATGTATACGCGTTTGTCAGTGGAAGTGGTTGGAATGGGTTCAGCAGTCTTCGCAGCATTTGAAGATTCAGCTTTGTCTTTCTTCACTTTGGTCAATTTCTTGACCTCAGCGGTAGGAGTCACCTTGACCTGACTTGCAACTGGTTTGGTCTTCTTGGGTGCTATCTTCACCTTAGCTATCTTATCAGCTTTGGTGGCTGTGGGACACTTACTTGCAATATGATCGGTAAGTCCACAGTAATAACATTTCCTATAACTAAAATTAGTTCTAGGACCACTTGTGTGCTGAGCTTTTAATTTGGAATTAGAAGTGCCAGCACCAAGTACACTATTGGTTCTTGAAATAGGACGAACATTCAGTTCTTCAGATTTCTTACCAAGGACATCTACTCTGAGTCTAGGAGTAGGTCGCTGAACTGATCCATAGGTCTGATTTCTAGAACCAGATGAATGAATCACCAAGGCTTTGGAAGCATTCAGCTTAGGTACTAAAGTACCCTTCTGAGGATTTTGATAAATTACAATTCCTTTACCTTTATCTTTAGAGACAGAGGTAGGTTTTGAATAAACCATTTTCTCCTTACCTTTTGAGGTAGGAGTTTCCTCAGGGATTGGTGTAATCGACGAGGAGTACTGAGATGAAGAAGTGTCAGCTACTGAGGATACGAACGTTCCAAATTTAAGCATTGAACGTTCAGTGGTTGGTATTGGAGTATCATATTTATAACCCAGACCACGTTTATCACTCAGAGGAATCTGAGCCTTAATTATCTCAGTGATCTTTGTTGAAGAATTACACCATCCTTCAACAGTAGCTTGTTCAGCTTTTAAAGCAGCGATAGCTTCCGCTCGTTCGATTTTGACCTGCTGATTTAAATGGACTTGATCTTTAAAATCTTCTTCAAATTTAGAAAGCTTTTCTATTTGAAGGTGGCAATTTTTAAGCTTTTCAGCGAGATCAAGATTTTGGTTTTCAACCACAGCTTTGCCGTTCATGGCTTCGTATAAACTTCTAGTCAGTAGTTCGATTTTACGGAGACTATCAGCTTCATCAATATTTACAATATTGGTAAAGAAGGAGGGTGATACCTGAATGGCAGATGTTGAAGTGGAGGGAATGTCTGAACTTTCTTCCTCTTCTTCAATCTTGGCCATGAGACATTGATTTGCTTCATCATCTTCAGAATCAGATAATGAGGCTTCTTCATCAGAAGCAGCCCAATCATAGTCAGCCATCAGGCCTTTCCCTTTCTTCTTAAAGCTTTTCAGCTTTGCATACTTCTCCTTCAGCTTTAAGTATTTGTCGTCTTTATTCCTTGGAACAAAGGATTTCTTTGTAAAGGCTGAAGGTCTCATGATTTTCTTTGACCTGCACTCGTTAGCGAAATGACCTGTCTTTTCGCAGTTAAAACAAGTAGCAGTAGCCTTATCAACAAAATCTGATGACTTAGGCTTGTCAGCTATAGAAAGAGTTTTGTTCTTTCTAAACAATTTCTTCTTGGCGAATCTCCTGAACTTTTTAGTTAGGAGAGCCAAGGATTCATCATCTGAAGAATCAGAATCTGATGACCTTTCAGAGTTACTTTCTAACTCAGTGATAGTGACCACGGGTCGCTGAGTAGAAGGTTCCTCTGAGATTAAAGCAACAGGGGTGCTTTTGGAATCTTTTACAAGATTCTTCTTAAGATGGCTAGATTGCTCATGATTCAGCAATGAGCCATATAAGGTAGCAAGTGTCATTGATCTTAGATCTTTTGACAGCTTGAGACACATGGAATAATTGTCCCAGCTTTCAGGTAAACATTCTAAAAACTTTGTCAGAACTTCAAAGTTAGAATATTCCTTACCAACCGTTTTAAGATCTATAATTAAGCAATTAAAACGTTGATGTACTTCAGAGAGAGTTTCATTCTTACCAGAGATGAAACTTTCGTATTGTCTTACCAGGTTGATCTTTCTTGAATCCTGGACTTCAGACGTTCCTTCATACTGAACACATATTGTGTCCCACATGGCTTTTGAGGATTTCAGGTTCATGACGGAATGGTAGACTTCGTCAGGAAGGGCCATGGATAGTATGGATCTGGCTTTTGTATCTATATCCACTTTCTTCTTGTCTTCATCGGTCCAATGATGGATTTCCTTTGGAATCAGCCTTTCTGGAATAGCAGCTCTAGTTGCAGTGGCTGGAACGGCAGGATCAATCGTTACAGGGAAGTGTGGACCGTTTTCAAGATAGTAAGGTATAGTAGGGTCTACACCTTCTAAGAAGAGTGTCATCCTATTTTTCCATAAGTTGAAGTTGTCTCTGGAAAATCTAGGGGGTTTTGCAAGAGAACCATTGTCAATATAGTGAGTGTTTGAGTTTGAGTTGGCCATTTTCAGATAATAGCAAGGAAGAGAAATATCTTAGATTAGATCTTGTTTATGAGATTAAACAAATCTGCTCTGATACCACTTGTTGGTCCCGAAAGGCTTAAACAAGTTTGTAGAAGGGGGGGTTGAATACAAACACACTATTTTACTTTTCTAAATTGTTTATTGATAAATCATTAACAATTTACAGCTTGTTGCGGAAACAAGATTAAGGATAAACCTAAATCTAAACAAGTTGGAACACTAAGGTTTTCTTGCACTAAGAAAGATAAGGAGATTACTAATAAAATCCTATCTTGAGAGATTTGAACTTGTCCAGAGTTAGCAAGTTACTTCAAATGAAGTGAGTTCATCTCTTTATATACTGCATGCATTTAATGCAATTCAGTATACACTTTACACGTGTCATCAGCGGATTGGTTGCATGTCATTGACCTTTGTTGACAACCTTAGTAGCCGCATGAATGAACAGTGTAGTATCAGAGTGGTTGTACGATTTCAGATTTTCGGAGGTTCTTTTCTGACATTTCGTACGGTGGCGTGCAAGGGAGGTTAAGACAAAAGTACTTTGTACGGAGGACTTCATGATCAGCTTTCGTTGATTCAGCGATTATCATTTACTATTCAGCGAATGATAAAGTTCAGCGATAGCTGAAGTCTTGTACTTGATACTTCACGTTGAGTGGACAAATCTGAGTCTTCGTTGATCCGCATCAGTTCATTAGGAGACTTGTCGCTGGTTCTTGAGCTTGATCTTCGACTTCAGCGTAGAACCTTTGTTGACGTGAATCTTGTCTTCAGGGATCATAAGTAAACAACTAACTTATCAGCGATCACCATAAGAACTGAACAGACTCAGCGATATGGTGAACAGTGTTCGCAGAATGTTTAATCTAAAAGTGCGAGAGTTCCTATCAGCAGTACTGTAAGATCTTAGTACTTATCAGCGATAGTGAAACTCTGATACATATTGTTTACTTACAATTTTCACTAAGTATTTAAGATAGGGTCATTATCAAATCACTGAGGGTTTGGATCAACATCCATGACCAGCTCCGGATCCTTCTTCTCTTCCAACTCGCACTTTCTCAAACATTTTGAACATCTCCTTCTCGCCGCCAACTCTGAAGGTCACCTCTCCTTCCTCCACATCAATCAGTGCTCGGCTCGTGGCCAGGAATGATCGTCCCAAAATTAACGGGACTTCTTCGTCTTCGTCTATGTCTATCACTACAAAGTCCACCGGGAAGTAGAATTTACCGACCTTGATGAGCACGTCTTCTACGACTCCGTACGGGTATCTGATTGATCGATCGGCGAGCTTTAGCGTCATGTACGTTGGCTGCACTTCACCCAGTCCGAGTTTCCTAAAAACAGAAAGAGGCATCAGATTAATACTTGCCCCTAAATCACATAAAACTTTATTAAAACTATACTCCCCAATTTGAATAGGGATAGAGAAACTCCCTGGATCTTTAAGCTTCGGGGGAAGCTTATTCTGAAAAATCGCGATGCACTCTTAAGTGAGTGCAACGGTGGCCTGGTGATCGATCGCCCTCTTTTTGGATAAGATCTCTTTCATGAATTTCATGTAAGAGGGCATTTGCGCCAACGCATCTGCAAAAGGGATGTTAATTGTTAACTTTTTAAACACATCAATAAACTTGGAAAAATTAACATCATCCTTATTCTTTTTGAGTATGTTCGGGTATGGCACGCTCGAAATTTCCGGCTTGACCGGTGGTTGCTCTTTTTTCGTCGCTTCACTCTTCTTGCTTTCTTCAGGTACCACCTCTTCTTCAGCTTCAAACTCATTTGCCTTCTCGACCTCTTTTTCTTTAAGCTCGACTTCCTTTGATGACGACTCTCTCGTTGGCTCCTCGATAAGCTCCTTGCCACTTCTCAGATAGATGGCATTGCAATTCTCTTGGTTCCTCTTTTCAGCCATGCTTGGAAATGTACCGAGAGGTCGGTTTTGTAAGGCTTCAGAAATCTGCCCCACTTGCCTCTCGAGAATCTTGATTGAAGCCGTATTCTGATCGGTTGCGGCTTTGACTGTACTCACCGTGCTTGCTAATCCCTCAACCGTGCTTTCCATCTTCGTCATGAACTTCATCATCATGTCCTCTAGCCCCGACTTCTTCTCTCCGGATGGTCCTTCGTTCCTTTGGTTGAAACCTGGAGGACGGTAAGCGTTGTTAGTATGAGAAGAATTAAAAGAGTTAGACAAATTACCTGGTTGTTGTTGAGGTTGACCCTATGAAAGATTAGGGTGCTTTTTCCACCCCTCATTGTAAGTGTTCGAGAAAGGATCGTTCCTCGGTTGGTTCCGGTTTTGCACAAACTGAACCTGGTCAGGTTCTCCCGGATTACCTCTATTCAGATGATTCGTGATAAAGGCTAGTTGAGCTTTCAGTTCATTCAGCTCATTACTTTCCTGCACACTTGCTACCCGTCTCACGGCTGATCTCGGGGTGGAAAAACTATGCTCCGCTAAATTCTCGATCAGTTCGCACGCTTCTTCATAGGACTTATCCATTAGTGCCCCACCCGCTGCAGCAGTGATGTCATTTTTAAACTGCGGGTGAAGGCCACTAAAGAAGGTCTGGATGATGACCCAACCTTGTAGCCCGTGATGAGGACACTTCTTGATCATGTCCTTGTAGCGCTCCCAAGCCTCATATAGCGTTTCTTGATCCCATTGTGCGAAATGGGTGATCTCGGCCATTAGTTGGGCGGTCCGACTCGGGGGAAAGAACTTTTGAAGGAAAGCGGCCTTCAGATGCTCCCAAGTAGTAACTGAATCCGGCTGGATACTCTCGGTCCATGTCTCGGCTCGGCCCTTGAGTGAAAATCCAAACAATCTCAGCTTGATCGCGTCCTCGCTCATGCCATTAATCTTGAACGTATTGCATATCCGTTCAAATGCCCGGAGATGTGCATGAGGATCTTCTGTCGGCGTCCCTCCGTATTGGTTTTGCTGTACCATCACGATGGTACTCGGCTTAAGCTCAAAGTAGTTCTCCCCAGTTGCGGGCGCTTGAATGCCTATGCGTGCCGCCGCTACATTCGGATCGGCAAACGACCGCGTAGGGCGTCTTTCCGGAGGTGGTGGTGGGTCATTTCGAGGAGGTCTCTCGTCGTCAGACATCTCGAACCTTAGATTTCTTTTAGCTTTAGCTTCCTTACACAGCCGACGAGCGGTTCTTTCGATCTCCGGATCAAATTGTTCGATTTCCTTCCCTCGGGTCGTCCTTGGCATAAACCAATTAGTACCTGAAAGAAAGTAAGCGAGATTAGTGATCCAGAAACTGAAAGTGATGGAATAAAACAACGAAAATATCACAATTACTATAATTGCTATTAACTGAACTATCGAAAATTGAGAGGTTGGTATTAAACTACTAATTGCAGAAAATAAATCAAACACAAGACAGACAATGAACAGCTTTGGAATTCAGATAGAGAAAACAGTTGAGGGTTGGAAATCCTTAGGTTTTCACATATGAACATCAGACTTAAAACAAATACCGGTTATTTCCGTTAATGAATACCCAATCTTGATCTCACCATTGTTCTCTCTCGAGTTACAACGGTTATATTTGTAAAGCACGGTTCTTTCTCAAGCTACCATGAGTTTTATCTTGAAAACACAAGTTAAATCTCTCGATCTCAACCTATGTAGTTCAAAACACATTAAGCACAAGATTATAATGAGACTAAGGTTTACTCGGTATATCTCAATCCTTTCTTACCTTAGGCGTGTGATCCCTAGTTCTATTCGGTAATTAACTCTCTCGAACTTAATTAGCAACAACAAATCAATCGTAAATTGGCCAGATTCACAATAGCATTAAGAGCAAAATCACATGCGTTCATTAAATCAGAAAAACTGATAAACGTCACTCGTCATCCATCTATATGTTCAATCCTAACTCAATCCAACCCCCAACATCTAAAGATTAGTTCATGATGTTGGGGGATTCAAACACAAGGGAAAGGGAAACGAAAACGTATGTAAACATAATAACTGTGATCGTGGTGAATGTGAAAGATGTAGTGATGAACTCCCTTCTTCCGTGGTGGAATCTACTTCGCGTCGTGAACGAGCTCTCGATTGATTCTCTCTCGTCGCTCCAAAAGGTGTCGCTTGGCTCTGAAAATCGCCCCTGGAACTGCTCTGGTCGTCGTGTGAAAGTTGCGTCTCGAATCAATGACCTAAAAATCGGATTTAAAGTTGGGATTCGCGAAACAGTGGGTTACGCCACTTGCCACGCGACTTGTAAGTCGCGTGGTAAGTCGCGCATATCATTTTGGCTACGTGGGTCGTTTTCTGGTTCGCGGTTCGGGTCCTGGTTCGGTCGCGGGTCTTGGGCTTGGCTTTTGGGCTTCCATTGGGCTTCGTTTTGGCTCTTTTTGGGCTCTTTTTAGCTTCTTTTCTCGATGATTGTCGCCTTTTAGATAACCTGTATAAATCACTAGATAAACCGTAAAATACACGCCTTTTTACTTGAATACAAGCCAATCTCATTGGTTTGAGAATTGAAAATAACGCCAAAAAGTGGCGTTATCAGTTGTCAGGGCACACCTTGTACGAATGATCTTCAGAATCTTCGTACAGCAGAGATCGTGTGAAGCACGATGGTCTTCGTCTTGATAATCTTCTAAGTCTTTAGTCTTCATACCACAGAGGCTCTGTCAAGTATGGCAGAGGCTCTGTGGCCTTGTCTTCTGTGAATGAGTCTTCTGTTGATTCTCCACTTCGGTCTTCTCGGTGACTTGGCAGAACCTCTGTCAGAGTCTATACTTAGCTAATTTCTCAATACTTCTATAAACAATAGAAGTTGGAGCTAACAGATACCATAGTCCAAGATTAGGATTCCCTTTTAGGTGTCTGAAAAATTCTTTTGATGACCAAAAAATGTGAAGCTTTTGGATTGGCTTGGTAGCATGCCCAAAGACATGTGGAGAACATTATATTTGGACGATTAGAGGTAAAGTAAAGAAGAGATTCAATCATTCCTCGATAATTAGTTATATCAATTGGTTTTCCATTTGGTTTAGAGAATAACTTATTACGATGAGCCATTGGAGATTTCATGGGAGAGCATTGGTCAAGGTTGAATTTATTTAGTAAATCCTTGACATATTTACTTTGTTTAATAAAGATGTCGTCGTTCATTTGTTTAACTTGTAACCCTAGAAATAAGTTTAACTCTCCCATCATACTCATTTCATACTTACTATGCATGCGTTTTGAAAAGTTCTCACAGAGAGAAATATTAGTAGTACCAAAAATAATGTCATCCACATATATTTGAACTAGAATGATATGATTACCATATTTCTTCAAAAATAGGGTGTTATCAATCTTGCCATGAGAAAATTAATTTTCAAGAAGAAAGGATGAGAGATTTCATACCATACACGTGGGGATTGCTTGAGTCCATAAAGTGCCTTGTCAACCTTGTATACATGATCCAGATAGACAAGGTCCTCGAATCTTGGAGGTTGTTTCAACTATGCTTCTTCTGAGAAGAATGCACTTTTGACATCTATTTGAATATTTTGAAATTTTTGTAAGCTACATAAGCCAGAAAGATTCTAATGGCTTCAAGTCTTGCAACTAGAGCAAAATTTCCACCGTAGTCAATTCCTTCTTCTTGACAGTAACCCTAGGCTACTAATCTTGCCTTATTTCTGATGACTATTCCATCTTCATCCATCTTGTTCCGAAAGATCCATTTTGTACCAATGATGGATTTTCTGAGAGGTTTTGAAACAAGATTCCAAACTGTGTTTTTTTTCTTAAATTGATGTAGTTCTTGCTTTACACTTATCCAACTAGGATCTCGAATGAAATCTTCAATTTTATTTGGTTATATGAGAAAGAGGGAAAGTCGACATACAAGCAAAAGTTGGCAGGCCTTCTGGTTTTAACTCCGGATTGATGGTTCCGATAATTTGTTTAATGGGATGACTCTTTGATCATTTTGTAGCTAGAGGAATTTTTTAAGGTAAGTTGGATTCATTAATAGATGAATCATATATGGGAGGAGGGTCTTCGTTTTGAGGAATGATAGTATCTTCTATAAATGAGGATGGGCTAGGATTGTTGGATTGAACTTCAAATGATGTTGGTGGATTCATGGGTTGATTTGAAGAAGGAACGATGATAATAAAGGCTCAAAGAGACAATCCGACGAAATATGATGATTAGATCTCAGCAGTTGCAGAGAGATCCATTCATTTAGTTCGTCTTCATTAAATGTATCTGATGATGAACATGTGAAGTTCCTTTTTCATCAAAATTTATATGTATCGACTCATCAAGACATTTTCTTCTTTGGTTGTAGACTCTGAATGCTTTTGAAACAGTGGAGGACCCAACAAAGATTCCTTCATCGAATTTGGGATCAAACTTCCCAAGATGAACTTTATCACCGAGGATGTACCAGACACATCCAAAAGTGTGAAAACAACTTATGCTAGGTTTTCTCCCATGAAAAATTTCCTATGGAGTCTTCTTATGTTTCTTCACGATGATAGATCTGTTTCGAGTAAAGTATGCAGTTTTACAACTTGTGCCCAAAATTAGGTAGGTAGACAAGTATCACTAATCATGGATCTGGCATCCTCACACAGAGTTATGTTTCTTCTTTCAACTACACCATTTTGTTAAGGTGTTCTTGCAGATGAAAAGTTATGGGATATACCATTTTCTGAACAGAAGTCCTCAAGAGTGGAAATCTTGAATTATGTTCCATTGTGACTCCTCAAATATCTTACTTTAACATAATTTAACACTTCAACCTTCTTGATGAAGTGAATGAGTTTCACAGGGGGTTCATTCTTTGATTGTAAGAAGAATACCCAAGTGTATCTTGAGAACTCATCAACAATCACAAGAGTGTACTTTTTCCCCAAGACTCAACACATTTACTTGCCCACATAGGTCCATGTGTAGAAGATAAATAAGTGATGTGATGGAAGAACAACTCTTGGATTTAAAATTGGTCTTTAAGTGTTTTCCCATTTCACAAGCTCCACATAGTTTTTCTTTTGATCAAACAAAGGAGGAAGACCTTTGACTAGACTTTTGAGAAAATTATTAATAATATTAAAGTTGAGGTGAGCCAGATGTTTGTGCCACAACCAGTTTTGTTCAGAAGATGCTTTTGAGAAGAAGCAAACATTTTAAGAAGAATTTGTTTTGCACATGTCAATCACATAGACATTATTTTTCCAAAATCCTGAGAGAATTTCTATCTTCTATAAAGAGGGAATGAAGCACTTATTTTCAAGAAATTTTACACATAAGGCTTTGTCACACAGTTGATTTATACTCAGAAGATTATGTTTGAGACCATAAACATAAGCAACTTTACTGAAAGATATGGAACTGTTAGAAAGAGTTCCATATCCGAGAGTGGATCCTTTAAAGTTATCTCCAAAAGTAACCGATGAACCTTTCTTGACACGAAGTCTTTAAGCATGGAAACATAACCAGTCATCTGTCTTTGACAACCACTGACCAAATACCATATTTGAGTATGACTTGGTCCCTTCAATAGTTGAGACATTATCGTCTAAACTTGCAACCAAACAAGAATCTTAAGGATTTTGTGGAGGTAATTGATTTTAAATTTTGTTTGAATTTTGAGAAAATAAATAAGGTTAAGAGAGTAACAAAAATATACAATATAAAAGATAGATGGGAAATTTGTACATTCACATATGAATCTGAGCGCTTGGTTGAAATATGATCAACTTGCATGATGTCACATCTCCTTTTGGTTGAGGAAGAGATTTCATAGAGAACACCCATAAAGCACCAATTTGTCTTTATATATTTATCATAGCTCTTAGAGTTATACCAAACAAGTCCTTCGGATGTTGAATAATCAAGAAAAATATTTTGTAGAGAAAAGATCTTGATGTAGTCAAGGGAAGTAAACGAGTATAAGTCTAATCCGATGGAGGTTTCAGATTTTGCTGGAATTATTTTGTCATTTGAGAACATGGAAAAATTAGATAAAGGATTTTTGTTGAGAGTTGTGGAAGTCATCTCAAATCTTGTTTATGATATTAAACAAACTGCTCTGATACAACTTGTTGATCCTGGACTACAATGAATTTCACAGAAAGTGTTTGAAGGGGACGGGATTGAATACAAACACAATAAATCTGCTCTTTTTAAATTTGGATTATTTCAAATGTAAAATTACATATATATTGCGGAAACTAGGAGGCAAAACCTTTATCCTAAACTATTTGAGGGTGACCTAAACTATTTGAGGGTGACAATTTTACACACTGAAAGAGAGCAGAAGAAGGTTCTCCTTCAGATCTGAGAGACTAAGATAGTTCTCAAATATTGGCGCCAGATTTTCATTGAAGCATTCACAAAGATGTTCTTTCAAAATGAGTGGTTTGCAAACTAACACAATGAAGACCTTTTATAGCAACTATTGCATTACATGCACTATTTCAACTTTATTACGTGCCTTCATCAAATTTGTTGATCCGTGCATGCTTATACTTTTCACTTCAGCCTTTTGAGTTGATGTAGAGAGATGTTAACCCTTCTCATCTCTTCGTATGCAGAGGGAACAGTAAAGTACGACTAACATTAAAAAATAATGTTTATAACATACTTTGGCTGATATGATTTTGCATGTTCCCATACTAGAATGGGATTCAGGGAGAGTTGGTGAAACAAACTTGCTAGACAAGTTTGAACTTCGAAATCTGTCTTGCCAGTTGTAGTTTTTGTCAGAATACAAACTGACTATATCTTGAACTGATCTCCTTTTTGGTAGACTACAAACCTATCCACTTTGGTGACAATCTCACCACTCTTCAACCGATCTGCAACTTTGTTGAAGGCTTTTTGCTTTTGGATCAATTAAGATAGTTACAAGACTTTTACATGTAAAAATTATATCTTGTATATTCTGAAGTATAAGCTATAAAACAATTTCTAGTTATAGACAAGTATGAAAAAACAGACATGTCGGATATTAAATGTTTGGAATAATTCAGAGGTATATAAATCCGATGGGATTGAGAATATGATGGTTGCATAAAAGCTTCCATCGGATTTCAACCTTTATTCTAAAACATTCAATCTGATGGTTTGTAAATCCGATGGTTGTAATTTTGTTTCTCCTTTAAGTGTTCATCGGATTTAAACCTTATTCTTTATCAAATCCAACATGTGAAGTGATATCAGTTTTGACCTATTTTTGTGGCGGTGGTTAAGAATTTATTTCTAAGTGTTTATACGTCAGATGTCTATATGTATTATGTATAAATCCGATGGTTGAGACTATCAAATATCATCAATAAATTTTTGTAAGTAAGCACCGGAACAAGTTAAGATAAAATATAATTCATCACTTAACAATTAATGATATGCAATGTAAAACAACAAATGTGTTATCATAATTGGTTAATCTACATATATTGATAATCGTTTGTTGTTGTGAAGAGTTTGAGATACATCAGTATTAAATTTGTTGCTAAACTATTTAGAACTCAAACGATATATTCCATAAACATATCACTATTGTTATTGTGAAGGGTTTAAAGATTGTTTCCAAAAAAAATCGGCTAAAATTATCCTACCCTATGAGTTGTCAACAAAAAAAAAACATTTTCATTTGTCAATATATACTCACATCATTCATACAATTTTTCATCTTCTCACCAATATGGGATAATCAAACTTACCACAATCCAAGATTTAATAAATACTTCATTTTCATGACGTCACTGGTTAATTTGCATACATTGATAATCATTTGTCGTTATTACGAAAAGTTTTAGAGGCATCGGTAAAAAATTATTAATTTTCAATTCATACGTCACTGTAAGAATTCCAAAAGAACCTTTACATTGTAAGGTGTTATGAGAACGATAATTTATGACTTTTATTGCAATCACAATGTAACACCTCGAATTTCCATTATGTAATGTTTTGATGTAAAGGGGTCGAAAGAGAAATTAGTCAAAGTGTTGGGCTAATTATAAAATGCAAAACTTCATGGTGGATTTGGTCATTTGTGGATAGTTGATTGGTATTTAAAGTTTGAGTCGGCTGAGTGATTGAGAAATATCTCAATTTATTTCCCTGAAGTCGGTTCTAACAAGGCAGAGAGAGAGAGATTTTCTGAATCCTAAATTTGCTCCGGTAAGAATTCAATCATGGTTTTCAATTCATCTCTTAGAAATCAGTAAGCAGGTTAAGCTGATTTTGATTCGGTATTGGTTAGTTGGTGTGAAAGATTGGACGTGAATCGATTGGGTTGCAGACACTGAATTCGATTTTAAGGTGAGTTCATCTGCTTGTTTTTACTCAATAAGATCTTTATGTGAATGGAAATGGTTATTAAGCTTATTATCATCTTTGAAAATTGAATACAAAATGATTTGGAGAGTACTGGGTAAAGATTGAATGAAACAGGTCAGAGTTGATGAAATCCAGAAGATGAATAATCCGGATAGTTCCGGATTCCGGATGTTTTCCGGATTGGTTCCGGATACCGGATTATTCCGGATTTCGGACTGTGCCAGATGATTTTTCGGATATCGGATAATTCGGATACCGGATGGTTTTCCGGAATGGATGTATCAGATACCGGATTGTTTCCGGATACCGAACTTTAAGTCCGGATACTTTTTCCGGATGATGTCGAACTCTTTGATTTTCCGAGTGTTTCCGGATAGATGTTCCGGACTTAGTTTCCGGATAGAATTCTGGACTGTATTGCGGACTTGATTCCTGACTAGTTTACTGGACAAGCTCTCTGGTATATTTTTATGTAAAGTTGTACTGTTAAAAATATTCTGTGATTACGGAACGTATGTTGATCTTACAGTACAAATATAAATATAACTCGACTGAAAGAATGATACGAGAGGTTATATGTTTGAGTTATTGGGCACGTATGCTAGTAAGTGTAATGGATCCATATGCACTGGCATTATTTGAAAACGTGGAATAGACAAGGTAAATTGTAATTCCCGTTGACGTGAAATGAGGAATAGGCATGAGTTAAATTGTAATTCTCATTTCATATTGTAACGTGAAATGAGGAATAGGCATGAGTTAAATTGTAATTCCCATTTCGTATGGTGACGTGAAATCTTGGAATAGGCGTGGCTTAATCGTAATTCCTAATTTCTATGGGAAGATAAGAGATAGGCATGAGTTAATTGTAATCTCTACTTCCACTCCAAGAAATAGGCATGAGTTAATTGTAATTTCTTGGACATGAGCAATGATCTAGAATCCGTGGTGATTCATAGTAGGCTCTTAAACATGATGTTATGACTTTCGTAATATTTGTCATATTCATGGAATCGGGTGTATTCCCGTCATCGAAAGATATTATGTATACGGTAAGAAAGGTTACGATCAAGTTTGTAAAGTTTTAATTTGAAAATGGATGTTCTCACTAGGCGTAAGCCTAATCTTTTCAAATTTAATTTTCTTACCAGGTACGAGCTCTGGGAAGTTATAAAGGGAAAAGTAACAAGTGGTATCAGAATTCTACTTTTGGTGATGAAATGGAGAAGTTAGCGTATACGAGGATGTTTTTGATGAATGGCCTAGACAACCAATATAATCTGATCTTAGTGATAAGGATTAGATTAGTAGGTTATTTTGATAGTTCAAATGTATATGTGACCCTGTATAACTAATTCTCCATTTGTATATAAAAGTTTGGACGAAATTGTGGTTAACTCTGATAAATTTTAAGGTTTAAATTCGTTGTGATTTTGGGACGTTTCACACAAGAATTGCAATGAAAATCAACATAGTTAGGAATATTTGAATTGAAAGAGTTGCTAATATGAAGTTAAATTGAATAAGATGGATGCCCTAAACGATGATGTCAATTGGTAGTGGATGCCATTTTGATTGAGTGAACGGTGGGACTATCGGTTGTCATTCATAAATTCCCGTTTTAGTTGGGCATTGGAGAAGGAGTGACCCCGTGCGTAGATACTTCATAAGATAAGAAGTTGGTGAGAATGTAATCGAAGCATTATTATCTTGACAAAGTTTAGAGATTGAGATAATATTACGAGAAATGGAAGACACGTGTAATATATGATTTAGATGAAGTTTAGAAATGGGAGTAAGAAGAGATATTTAACCAATGTTTGAGATGGCAAGGTTCGAACCATCGCCAATAATTAGTTCCTCCCTCAAATCTGAAAAGAGCAACTAATTTAAAATTTTCAATAATACACCGAATATAGGATGGAATCTCTTCCTACAAATCAATGCTTGAAATACGTGGAATTAAATTCTATAATTGACCTCAACAATTATTTACTCAAGTCTTATACAAAGACTAAATCAAGGTATGGTGTTACTAAAACTCCATATTGGTCGCTATCTTCAAATGCGGAAACATCACTCAATGGCTACATCCTTCTCATGCATCTAACTAGCACTCCACTCTTCACGGTATTGCTAGTACCATTTCCCCAACAAGGACCTGATGCACATGCCAAAAAATAAAAGGTTAGGCTTAACGCCTAGTGAGTTCAAGAGTTTTGATCACCATATAATCAATAAAATGGAAAGAATATAATTTAAATCACGAATCCCATTATGCAAAACGTTTAGAATAAATGGTGATATTTTTCCCAAAAATCCCATTATACGTGGTAAAGCAGTCAAATAGAAATACTTCAAAACATGGAATTAAACCCAATACTCACGCGAAACATAAATAAGATAAAAACCTGAATACCAAAGTATGAAAATAATTACGTCATGCAAACCTTAATACATGTGGAGGGGATCCAATATCTAAGTCTTCAATTGCAATTACTCACCTGAAACATGAATAATAATTCAATTTCCAATTAATGAAAACATTGAAAAAACTTTATTATTCAAAATATCCAAAACACAGATGAGTCATGTTACTCAACCCACAAATCTTGGATAACAATCCATACATATAACGTCACCGAAAACATGGATAATAAAAAATACCTAAAATAACACCTTTCGGTGACGGGGGAGACCAAATTTCATCGAATGTGGCGAGTACACAAAGTTAATTCACTTATCAATATTCTCGAGATTCACATAAGGCCATAAATCCCCGTATACGGCTCCTCTAAGCTACCACCGCAAGATACACAAATGACCCTAGTGTTTACTCGACCTCTAGAAGAGTCTCACCACAAAAGTCATAAGCCCTCGTATCCGGCTCATCATGGGCACCATCGCAAGACTTAGTCCCGTATACGGCTCATCTGAGCACCACTGCAAAAACATTGCTCCGGATATGACCCATCAGGGAACCACCGAAAGCTTAAATAAAACATGACTTGGGGACCACTCACTAGACTCAAACATGGACATTAAACTCCATACTGAATAAACAGACTCACATGCCTGCGGATCCAATGCATTACAGTCTAAAACATTACATAACTCAATTGAATGACGAAAGCACCCAAACATGCAATTTCCATCATAATGAAATCAACTGCATTATACGTCCAAAGCTCCTCATTGAGCAAATAAAACTGGGTAAATACCCAAGACTCATTTTAGTCACAATTGAGCCAAAAACTCCATAAATCCATTGACCATTAGTTAAAAGTCATAAAATGGAATGAAACGTATTAAAATCACTTTTATGCAAACACATGCTCCAATGACATGAATAACTCAAAACACAATTTTAGATTGGGACATACCATTTTCCAAAGAAACTCACACCATTTACACGTTCAAAACGTCTTATAGCATGATTTATGCATATTTCCAAAACACGCGCTAAAAGTGCATTTTTACCAAATAACCTCCATTTATAAGATAAATCATCAAACACATATATTTATGATTTATTTATCAAAGTACCCAAAAATCCCAAACATGGGTGTTTCACAAGGTTTATAAAATCATATCATTTCAAATAGCAAAACTCATCAAATATCCCAACATTTGATAATAACCATGTAAAACAAATAAAAACTTTAAAATGTACATTTTTGGCGTACAACGTTTTCACAAATCAACTTGAACTCATCTGGCTAGATTTAGGCTAAATCTAGGTTTTACCCCAAATCTTGAGCTTCCTTTGGTGAAGACATTAGATCCATCAACACCATCCTCTTGAAAATTTATCTAGGTCACAACCAAAGCCTAGAGATGCATCAAAAGTAACCCCAAACTCAGATTAATAACATATCTTAGTCAAATCCTCTAATCATCCAAAATACCCAAAAATAGTCAAAAGTTCAAAATATGGAAGATATTTCAAAAGGGATGTTCTAGGAGGTTAAAATGGAAGGTTTTAACTTAAATAAATGTTTAAAATGTTAAGATGAACTTACAAATGAGTTTTTAAGAAAACCCCCAAACTAGATCAACAATAGAGGAAAAGATGGTTGGAGAAGATGAAGATCTTGAATTTCCATCCACCAATCTTGAACTTCTAACTCCAAATATTTTAAACACCCATGGAGGAATCGATTGTGGATGGAATATTTAGAGGGAGATGAGAGAACAGTAGAGTAAAAGATATAATGAGAGAAAAGAGAGAAAAAGAGAGGTGGAGAAGGGTTTGGTCAAAAAGAGGTAGGTGAGAGAGAATAAATGAAAGCAGAAGGGTTTTATGTGAATCAGACCCGTACCCGACAAAACCATTATGTCTCGACTGGTGACGTTCGAGAAGTGCAGAAAATGCTATTCTCCTCCATTTTCTTAACCAAACACATCTAATCCATAGTTTACTTAATAAGACTATAAAAATGACAAAAATCACATACAACTTAGAAATTTACTTACTTAGAATTTTCTAGGTGTTACATATATTTTACATATGTTTTTCGCTAACTATTTTTTTGTTTTCTATTGATCTCACACATGTATAGTTTATTTAAATAGAAAATGAGGGGGTCATCGACTTCTTAATTTTCTTTTAATATTGTTTATTTAAAATAGAAATGAGAGAAAGTTGTAAAAATACAAAATGCTCCCAAGTTAATGAACTTCTACAAAAAATTTATCTTGAAAGATCAATTTCGTAAGGATTTGTAAACCACAGTGACCACAAGTCGTCAACATAATAAACGATCATATGGACTAAGTCCGTATTTTTGAAAATACTATGACCAATTTGAAAATGTTCAAACAACCCAACCTAACCCAACAATTGTGATTTAAAAAATCTCAATTCATTCAGAACGTTTTAAAATTTAACCCAACCCACACCATGCAGGTTGGGTTCACGTCGAAACACTTTGTTGATGATCAACAAAGACAGATCCTTGGTAGAAGGCTCTAGGATCATTCACAAAAGACAAGAAGACTAAACACATCTACGAGTTTACGACTGCCAAAAATAGATTTTGGTCTAGTATGAATAGGTTATTTGTGCCTTTGAGAAATTATATGTTTCAGTAATTGTGTATAAATTTGTCTTTCCACTCATGTTTAGTTGAAAACTTACGACGATGAACATAGAAAAATAGTCATACCAAAGAAAGCTCCCACCATAATATTAACTTGCAAGGCTATTGATCAACAAAGGCACAAGGCTGCGATTGGTCATGTCATTGAGCTATTGCTCGTTGCCAGAAGGCAAAGACAGAGGTAAGTTGGTAAAGACATAAACAGTGATAGTTGGTTTTTCTTGGTTGCATCTATTTTATTTTTGACAACCAAACTCCAATCCTAGTTGCGGGTTGATCCTACTTTGTATCGGATTAGGTTGTTCGTGTGGAGTTTTTGGGTATTTATCGTGTTCGATGGGTCTTTTGCGGGGTTTTCGGGGGGTTTTATGCATCCTTAATATGTACTAATTATCATTGTGTAATCTCTTAAAATTCAAGTTTACAATTTATTACTGTCAGTGGCGGATCTAGAATTTTTGCATAGTGGGGGCACTTTTAAGGTAGGTTAAAGGTCCGCAAATTCGTTTGATGTGTTTTAGCCCAATTCTACGGATTTGAAAGATTTTTGAAGTTTTTCGATGGATTTCGAGGGATTTTAAAGTTTTTTTGTCGATTTTAAGAAATTTTTTCATTTTTTGGTTGATTTCAAAAGACTTTTTTTGTTTTTTTGGTTGATTTTGAGGTACTTTGTTTTTTTGGTTGGTAGGGAATATGCAGAAAATCACTAGTGGAAAACCACGATAGAACATTAAAAAATTGTTTTTAAACTAAAAAGACCATGTTTTTTTGTTTTAGTTTTGGGGGGGATTAGTTGGTCCACGTAAGTTGTCCGAGAAAATCATGATTATAAAAAATAACTAATAACCAACCAATAAACACATTGATATACAAGATAAATATTGAACTATAATAAAAAAAAAATACTCCATCGTTAAACTAAAATAAATTATATTAAAAAATTAAATTAAACAAATTACATTAGAAAAACAAATTACTATAATATTTAATAGTGATATCCGTATTTATATTTTCTATTATAGGTCTCTTCATTAATTTAAATTTCTTTTGATTTAAATATAAAATTTGAATATCACAATAAAGTTTCACTACTTTTTATCGTATAAATACAATTATTTTTCAAAAAAATGTACTTTCCAACCGCTTGCATTTGATTTGAAGAATTTATTTTCCCCAAAAAGTCATAAACACCAAAATCCAAAATTACTGTTGAAATTTGATAAATAAATAAATAATTTCAGAGTCCCAAGATTATATTAAATCCATCTCATATGTTTGATTAATTTAAGAGTAAATTATGGATTTGGTCCTGCTGTCTTAAAAATGTAACGAAAATGGTCCCTATAAATTTTTTATTCCAGCAGAGACCCTGCAGTTCTTATTTTCGTGAAAATTTGGTCCCTAGCGCTAACGAGCGTTAATCCCAGCGTTAAGTGAATGACATTTTTAGTCCTTTTGATATGTTTATTAAATTATAAAACCATAGGGACCCAACTTGTAATTTACTTTATTATTATATAATATAATAAATAATATATTTATACATATATATATATATATATATAAATATATATACCTGCAACTCTCTCTCTCTCTCTCTCTCTCTCTCTCTCTCTCTCTCTCTCTCTCTCTCTCTCTCTCTCTCTCTCTCTCTCTCTCTCTCTCTCTCTCTCTCTCAACACACATATAACACTACATAGACATACACATACACACAACACACATACACATACACACACCATTAGCTTACCAAAACTTTTAGATAAAGAACTCCGGTGAACTTTTCTTTCCGATAAAGACCATTCAGATCACATATCTCACTGAAATCTTGCTGGAATTTAATCAAAATTGTTGTTTTATGATCAAATCATCATTACAAATCGATATGTGAAGGATTTAAATCAAAACCGTGATCACAATTCAATTTTTCGGTGAAACCCGTTTTTCCGGTGAGCAACTCCGGTAATGACGAAACATGATGATTTCTCTACCAAAATCAATTCTTAATGTTTCTTTGTGTTCCAGATGCATAAACTCAATGACCTGTGAGATTTTCTTTGTGTTTCTTTGTGTATGTGTATGTGTGTGTATGTGTATGTGCAGATATATATATATATACACAAAGAAACCGATGTGAGATTTTCTTTGTGTTTCTTTGTGTATGTGCGTGTAGTGTTATATGTGTGTTGAGAGAGAGAGAGAAGAGAGAGAGAGAGAGAGTTGCAGGTATATATATATATATGTATAAATATATTATTTATTATATTATATAATAATAAAATAAATTACAAGTTGGGTCCCTATGGTTTTATAATTTAATAAACATATCAAAATGACTAAAAATGTCATTCATTTAACGTTGGGATTAACGCTCGTTAGCGCTAGGGACCAAATTTTCATGAAAATAAGAAATGCAGGGCCTCTGCTGGAATAAAAAAATTCTAGGGACCATTTTCGTTACATTTTTAAGACAACAGGGACCAAATCCATAATTTACTCTTAATTTAATATGGATAACATATAATAATAATAGTAATTTACACGATTGGTCCCTCTGGTTTACACTTTTTACCCACACTGGTCCCAAAAATAAAATAAGTACGGGAATGGACCCTGTGGTAACCATTTCCGCTAGGTTTTGGTCCCTCTCAGTGACGAGATGTTAACTCGTCCCGTTAAGTGAAGCAAGTGCCCCTCACATGAGAGGATATTTCGTCATTTTATATTTTCCTCCTCTTTAAACGACACAGGGACCAAAGTTGAGAGAGATGACAGAAGTAAGAAAGTGGTCCCCGTGTCGTTTAAACAGGGAAAGGATAAAAGGATGAAGTTGCCCCTCATGTGAGGGGCATGTGCTTCACTTAACAGAACGAGTTAACATCTCGACACTAAGAGGGACCAAAACCTAGCGAAAATGGTCACTACAGGGCCCATTCGCGTACTTATTTCATTTTAAGATCAGTGTAGGTAAAAGGTGTAAACCATATGGACCAATCGTGTAATTTACTCTAATAATAATATTTAAATTTTAGGCTAAACTTAATCGCGAAGATTTAAAATCGGAATTTAGTTTCCAATTAATAAAAGGTTACCATAAATTATCAAACGGATAGATTCCAAATCCCCTTTTAAGAAAAAAAATCCCCCATTTGACTCTCTCTCTCTCCGAAACCGACTCTCCTCCCTCCGATTATTATTTGCCTCTCGAACCCACGATTCAACCCCCATAATTTCCGTCTCAATCCCCAAAATTCTATTTCTTTCCAACGATTTCATCGTATGAAGTTTTGATTTCTGTTCGCAAACCGAGATCTGACGTTTCTAAACAATGGTCGTTAACGGCCGTCCGTTGAAGAGGATGAAGAGGAGAGTAACGGCCGATCTGAACGATTTTCTGACTTTTCCGTCCGGCGAGTACACGGCCACAGGACCTTTCAGGACCAGCGTTAGGGAGTTTTTACTGAGACACGCGCTCCTCCCTCCGCTGTCGTCTCTCCTCTCTCATCTGCAGACGTGGCAGATCCTGTTTAGGGTTGGGGAACAGAGGAGTAACGTTAATGGTAGTGATGCGTCTTTGTGCCTTGATGTGGTGGAGGAAGATGTGACCAGATCTAGGTCGGTTTATTGCGATCAGTGCCGAGTTGTTGGTGAGTTAACTCAACTCGACTCCACCGAAACGATTCAGTTTTTTTGAGTCGGTCGTTTTTTGCTTGTTTTCTTCTTGTTGCCTTCTAGAAATATCCAAAAGAGTTCCGTTCGTCGTTTAATTGCCAGCTGGATTGGCGGGAGAGTTGTTGATTAATTAATGATAATTATGATTACTTTACCTAATCAAAACTTAATTAGTGCTACTTATCACCCAAAGATTATATAGTAACATAAATTAAAAGTTATTAAGAACACATAATTAGATTTAATAATAAATAAATAATAATTATTTAATATTATAATATAAAAACATGGATGATGTGGGGCTTACCAATCGGATAGATATGAGTGATGCTGACACATAGTGGGTAAAAGTTAACGACATTCGTGGGTCTGCTGCTCTCCCCTATTTGTGACGTGTCGTCTATCAATCACATATGTTAAAAAATATTTATTTTTTATATATTATTATATGGTATAGTATTAAATTATATATTTATTGTTTATTTATTATGTCGATAATTAAAGATTTTTTGGTTTCTTCTTTCTATTTTTGTGTCTTTTTATATTTGTATGCCATGTGGGTAGGTGGGTCATGGGCGTTGTGCAGCAGGCAAAGTTTAATACGTTGTCGTATGGTGCTTTTTTTAATCAAAGATAGTGTCAGTGCTTTCAACCTGGACATTTTGCCCCTATCTTTTTATGCCGTCCTTCTTTCGTCAATTTGGGGATCCTATTTCCATTTTATCTGTTGCAAGATCAACATTTAGAGCATCGACGAGATATGAGATCTACTAAATTTAATAAATTAATACAATTATTTTTATAATATTTGTTTATTAATTTTATAATATTGATAGTAGGGATCACTTTAGGATGAAGTTTGGTTTTGCATTGATGTAGGAGAAGTTATTACGAAACTGATGTGACACTTTAGAAAGGACTTTAGTCTTGATGCGGATGGTTAACTATTTATTACTAGACTCAAACTAGCGACCTACTAGTCTTTCTTATTTAGCCCTCAAGGTTTGGACTTCAAATCTCTGCAATAGTTGTTGTTGGGCATATTAATTATTATTTGAATCCGTTTAGGTGAAATCATTGTATTAGTAATGCAAAAAAAGAAGGCGTTTGATGGGAATGTATGTGGGTATGAAATTGATAAGGGTGAATTAGCACATGGGGTTGTTTGTTTCTAGTTTCAGGCAAGGAAATAGTTGTTATTTTTATGTAATAAATAAATGAAGGTTGTATAATTAATTGGATTGTTATATTATGTATATGAAGGGTGGAGCGGGAACCCAGTATGTGGGAAGAGGTACCATTTTATAATAAAGGGAGATGGGACTTCCATTGGTGGCTACAACAAGTCATGTGCTGCTTGTGGTGCTTCCCTCCATTTGTCTGACTCAAGGTATATATATCTATATATATATATATGATCTTTCTGTGTCTAGGTTTCTGTGTCTCTTTTATTTTTACCTCGTATTGTTGGGTGGATTTCGAAAGATTTCATGTGAATTCCAAACAAATAAATCAAAATCATAGATAATAAAATGGTGACATTTTAAACTTGTAATGTAACCCAGGATGTTAGTATTTTGAGTTTGAAAATGCAAAGTAAAGGATTGAGAAACAACATTGGTTGAAGTTGTAAATCAAACCATATACATCCTGAGTTTTGATATATCAAGTAATAGATTCACTTCCTGATGCTCAATTCAATCTATTTCAAAGATGTAACACTTTCTCATTGAAACATGAAGTAGATGTGATCGTGTAAAAGACAAGTAATCACGAATCGAAATTACTTGTATAATGATTGATATTATATATAGAGGGAAAACCTCAAAAAATGGAAAACTGGGGAACACGCTGTTAGACCTTCATCTGGAAGGT
The DNA here is from genome assembly GCA_033807775.1 of Saussurea involucrata. NCBI lineage: Eukaryota > Viridiplantae > Streptophyta > Magnoliopsida > Asterales > Asteraceae > Saussurea > Saussurea involucrata. The sequence continues at coordinate 21,540,054 of CM066313.1, read as the reverse complement.
ATGCACTTGTGCATACAAATACATTAAGTTGTTTTTTTGTTTTTTTTATGCACATGTGCATGTTACATATTACTTGTATACACAAGTGCATATCATCTGGACGAAAGACTACCATGGTGTTCCTCAGTTTTCCATTTTTTTTAGGTTTTCCTCTGAACCCGACCCATTATATATATATATATATATTATGGGGACCGTGGCTATTCTGGTTTGTATTGATGTTGAGGCTTTGCAGGTGCAAGACATGCAACCATGTCATGACTACTGAAGATATTGAAGACTGGATGTATAACCAGCTGGATGATACCAATCATCTTTTACATGGAGTCGTCCATGTAAATGGTTACGGTCACCTACTCAGAGTCAACGGCAGAGAAGGCGGATCCAGGGTCCTCTCGGGCACCCATATCATGGACTTCTGGGATCGCCTTTGCAAAGCACTTGGAGTCAGGTTAGCAGTGTCTTCAATATGAAATTGGGGTTTGAAAAAGTTGCTTAACTTTAGGGTGCATTTGGTACGTGGGTCAGGATTGGTAAAATATTGAACTACCCATGTCAATTTAAAACCCTAAAACCTTCCACAATTATTGTCTAATATTTTTCTTGTAAATAGAGAAGTCAGCGTTATGGATGTCTCGAAGAAATACGGTTTGGAGTTTCGGCTACTACACTCAGTGGTTAAGGGTCATCCATGGTATGGCGATTGGGGTTACGAGTTTGGGTCTGGAAGTTACGCGATTACCCGTGAAGCTTACAACAACGCCATTGAAACCCTAGCAAACGTGCCGTTATCTACGTTATTGTCACAAGGCCGTAAACCTAGAACGCACTTGCAGGACTTGATTGCCCTTTATCAAACCTTATCAGAGGTAGAACTTGTAACAACGAGAGATCTGTTTCGTTACTTAACGACGTTATTACATGACGCCAACAAGAACCGCCCAATGGTCGATTTTAGGGCCCCCAAGAAGGTTAGATCATGTGTTTGGAATACAAGTGATGTAGTGCGTGTTGAGGAGGCAATGGTTAGAGTTTTACGAGCAGTTAGTGGGTCGGGGTGGGTCTGTTGGCGGTCTCTACGAGGGGCTGTTTGTCGAGTTGGCCGGCCTGAACTGTTGGATTATTGCGTTAAGGAACTAAAAGGGAAACAAACAGCTGATGGTATGGTGGTTAATGCCCGAGCCAATCCGGATTCTGGTGTTCTAGAATACAGGTTAATGCTTCCCGCCAAATTTGCACTTGCCATGTTTATGTTAAATCTCATGAAAACAATCGTATTAAAACAATTTTTTTTTGCAAAGCTTAAAACAAAACTTGTTTTATAGGATGACAAAAATCTCTAAATGTTTTAATATATTGCTTTATGGCCTAACAATTGTGTCATATGTAAATGTGTTATAATGAGTTGAGCATACAGATGTTTCTAGTCCTACCAACTTTTGAAATAAAAGGTCGTTTTAGTTCTTTTTTATGACATTATTTGAAAAAACACGTGTTTAAAAACAAATGTTATAAAAAGCTGTGTTAATAAGACATTGCTCAAAAAGTATGGTATAAGAAAGTTTATGTGACACTGGAGTGTTCTAAAAATTGCAGATTTCATCCCTGTGGTTTCAAATTTTCGGTTTTCGTTCGTATGGTTTGCAATTTATTTCTATTTTCATTCTTAAGGCCAAAACACTACTTTTAAGTATGAAAGACTAAAATAGAAATGAATTGTAAACCATAAGGATGAAAAAAGAAATAAAATTCAAATCATAAAGCCGAAAAAGGTAATGAATTACAAACCACATGGACGAAAATTGTAATCCCAAAACCAAAAGGATGAGAATAGAACATTTCAACAAACCCTAGGGACTAAAAACGTAATTTACTCCAACTTTTAGGATTATGGAAGTGTTGTATCAACTTATTGTGATATATCTACATAAGAGATAGGACACACAATAATTTGATTCTATAAACTTTTGTCATACAAAGAGTTTAGAACATTTAGACATTTTTGGCGTCTTATAAAACCGATCAAGTTAAGTTGTCATGTTTGGTTTGGTTTGGTTTAATGTTGAATCTGGCTGAATGATTTCATCAACTGATACAGGCTTGAACCCGGTGGTGTGCATGAGAGTTATGTTGCCAACAATCCATCGGAAGATCAATTGATGCGGGATCTAAGATACTTATATGAAGCTTTACTCCATCCTCAATCAGTCGCAAATCATATGCCGATTATAGAGAGGAGCACAACAATAAGCTCAGCCATGAAGATTCTCGATTGCAAACAGTTTGTGAAAAACTACCACCCCGAATGCTTAATCTCAAAAGCAAACCCGTATTCACTTGTACTCTCGTGTAAACTCGAATTAGTGGAACAAAACGAAGAAACTGTTGTGAACCCGCCTCCCGAACACATAATCCTTTCCCCTAATGCCACCATTTACGATCTTAAAGTTGAAGCAACGAGGACTTTTCAGGAAGTTTATTTGATTCTGAGAAGGTTTCAAGCAGAAGAGCTTGTTGATTATAGAGGTGTTGATGAATCCACCCAAATCAAGCTTCTGATTGGGTCAAAGACTGAGATGGTTGGTGTCAGAGGGAAGTGTGTTGGGAAAAGTGGGCTAAGTAAGTTTCGAATGGAAAGAGGGGTGGAAACGTGGACGTTGGATTGTAGATGTGGGGCCAAGGATGACGATGGCGAGAGGATGTTGGCGTGTGATTTGTGTGGTGTATGGCAACACACACGATGTGCTGGTATTCCGGATTGCGATATGGTGCCGATGAAGTTTGTTTGTTATAAATGTGATCATGATGGTGGCGGTGGGGGTGATGTGGCGGTGGTGTGCGGCGGCGGCGATGAATTGGTGGATTCGATTGGCCTTGTGGGTGGCTGATTTTTTTTGGGCAAGATAAGTTTTTTTGTAAATTCTTTGGTATCTTTATTTAGGATTTTTTTTTGGGTTTTTGGTGTATGAGGGGGCTGGGGTTGTAATGTGGAGCGAAATGGTGATGGCCTCTGCAATAAAAACTCACTCTCCCTTCATCTTTCTTTTTGTTATCAATAGAAACAGAATTAAAAAGTATAGAGCCCGATCAAACTCAGGCCCAAAGGGTGTTTGAATGTGTGATTTAAAAGTGAATCAAAATTAAATAATAAGTTGTTATAAATATGTCATAGAAGATGATATTTGGATGTGTGGTTTTTTGCTATTTAGACCGGTAATAAACTCGTGAGCTTCTTAAGTGGTTTTGGTTAAGGAGGTGTGGTGAATATCTTTGGGTGTAATTCCTGACATCTACAGTTTATGGCGAATATTTTTGGGCATAACTTGAAGTGTCTTTTCAAATAAGAGTGAATTGTATTTTTGGTCCTTGTGGTTTTCTGATTTTTTGAAAGGGGTACCTAAACTTCAATATCTCAAAGAGTGGTCCCTGAGTTTCCAATTTTGCTCCAAATGTAGGACCTGGACGCTAACCTCGTCTATTTGATCCGTTAGTGCCAGGGGTAATTTCGTCCATCTTGCTTTTCCCTCTCTTTCTAACCAAATCTTCTACACACTCACGACTTTAAGAACAAATACACATGGTTTCTTCCTTCTCCCACCTTTCACACTCTGCTTTCTTCATTCCTTCAAAAATGGTGATATGCTACTGTGGTTGTGAAGCAACTTTAAAAACATTTTGGACACATACAAACCCTGGACATAGGTATCATTCTTGTGGAAATATGGTAAGCCCCCTGTTTCCTCCAGTTTCTTGACATTTCATGGATTTTCTGGTTTGTTACCACCAAACTCCAAAATTCTCCCTATTTCACTTCTACAGGGTAAAAGGTGTTCCTTTTTTAGATGGTTTGATCCACCAATTTGTGCTAGGGCTATAGATGTTGTCCCTGTGTTACTGAGGTCAAAGCACAAACTTGAAGAAACTATCAACTCAAGAGAAAGTGGGATTTGGAAATTGCAGCTGCTTTTGGTTCTTAGTTGTTTTTTTTGGGATTTGCATGTATACTTGTATGAAGTAAATTGCAGTGAAGTTAGTGTTGGGATTTTAGTTTAAGATCAATGTAAAGCAGTGAATAGATGTTAAGTTAGTTTTGGGATTTTGGTTTAAGATCAATGTAGTCATTGCTTTGTTTATGCTGTAATGTTAAGTGCAAATTAAAATCAATGAAATGCTTTCTGTTTGGTTGAAAAACTGTGTTGACATTACACAATATATTGAAATGCTTTCTGTTTAACAAGTGCACACAATGGTACATTGACAATACCAACACATCACTACCAAGATATTGACAATACCAACACATAACTACCAAAAGACATTAAAGAGGCTAAACATAACTACCAAAATACATTAAACAGGCTAACAACCTTGCATACCATACATACACATATATTGTTTATCAACCAACAAAAACTACCACAAACAAGTACCAAAAACACATTGTTTATCAAACATCAACCACCAAACACATTGTTTATCAACCACCAAACAACCACGAAACAACCACCTAAACTACTTGCATTGTTCATACAGGAGGCTGTGAAGCTTCTTCCTTCCCTTTACATGTCCTTGAATTGTACCCCAATTGTTTACACTTATCACAAGTGACTTTGATCCCTTTCCTTGATAGCTTGCTAGTCCTCCAATGGCTCTGACTTTGAGACATCTCTTCAGTTGTCTTCTTCCTCTTTTTCTTTGGCCTGCCCACTTGTGTATGATGATCTGGTGGAACCAAAGTTGTCATGCAGTTTGATTTGTCCTAAAGCATGCTTCTATTGATTGGCTCAATCTTGAAGCTGTACATGTCCCTCCATGTGCTAAGCCTGTATGACTGGTGCACCCATGATTCAGGGTCTTCATTCATTCCATTTTGTGCCATATTCCAGTTAGTAGCCATTGCATGCTTGCAAGGAATTCCTGTTAATTCCCACCTTCTACAAGAGCATGTACTTGCTCTAACATCAACTATGCATTGGTCATTCCAAGGTCCAGATACCTGTCATAACAACAACATCAAAAGCAGGTTCATGTGCATGCTACAACCATGAGATAAGTATAGGGCATGGGTTTGTAACATACCTGGTACCTATCTCCCCCATTATACACAACCTGGTATTTGCTTGCTTCCTTCTTCACACTGTCCATTATCTTGTTTGCAGTTGGGGTCAATGGTCTATCACAACCATCAATGACTTTTAAAACATTTACAATTCTCTTCATAAGATACACTATAATGTACTCCAAGCAAGAATGAATTGGTTTGTCCCTAGCATGAATGATTTGCCTATTGAAAACCTCACACATATTATTTAGAAGCACATCAAAGTGACATCTACCTGTATGACTCAAAACACACATCAATTAGGGGGGGGGGGATCTTATTCAACCATTCAACAATTTATTAAGGTTATTTACTTGTAAAGTGTGATCTGCTCCAATGTTGGGGGGAGGGGGATCTTATTCAACCAATCATAACAATCCTTATTGAATGCTTTCAAGTTCTCCATTGTTGTTCTGAATTGGGGGACAGTAGGAGCTGTTGCACACTGCCACAAATTATCCTTGTATGCCTTACCTTTCCAATGAAGCTTCATATTCTCCTGTATGTGCCTAAGACAATATCTATGTTCAGCAGAAGGAAACAACCTTTGAATTGCTGGAAGAATGCCCTATATGCAAATTAAGACAACAATTAAGCACAATAGCATCATTTAACACGGTTTATGCTAAATAAGACAAAAATATACAAATACAGTCCCTATATGCAAATTCAGTCCCTGTATGCAAATTAAGACAGAAATTGCATAATTAAGACATAAATAAAGTAGTTAAGACATATCATACCTTTTTCCTATCACTGATGAATGTGAAGCTGGAATTGGCTTCAAGACCAAGGTCACCTCCAAGGTACTCTAAGAACCACTGCCATGAACTTGTTGACTCAGACTCCACCACTGCATAAGCCACTGGGTAGATGCCATGGTTGGGGTCAATCCCTACTGCTGTCAATACTTGTCCAGGATAAGGGTCCTTCATAAATGTCCCATCTAATCCCAACAAGTCCCCGTGTCCAGCTCTAAACCCCCTTTTCAAAGGTCCCAAACAAATGTAAACCCTTTTGAATTTTCTCTTATCACTCTCAGGGTTACCTTCTGCCTCAACTTCCAAACTTAATAGTGGTATCTGGGTTGCAACTTTTCACCTCAGACAGGTAATCCCTCAACTGACTATACTGTAATTCATAGTCCCCCCAAATCCTCTTGTTGGCTAACTGTTTTACCCTCATTGTTTTGGAAGGTGATACCATAATCTCAAACTTCTCAGACAAATGGGATTGAATTGATCTCAAAGGCATATTTGGATCTAGCTAGAGCTGCTCTGTGATATGCTTGGACAGATAACTTGCAGTTGCCATACCTACCTCTCTTGTTTGGAAACATTTGTGAGTGGAGAAGTAGGTTTTGACTTTCCAAGTTATTTCCCTTTTAGAAGTTGAGAGGTATAAAACCCATGGACAAGTGGGCCCATTGGACTTTCCCCATTTACTCTTTCTGCCTTTTCCAGGCCCACTAGGCCCACCTTCATCCTTTAAGTGAGGCAATGTACCCCTGCAAACTGCCCTGAGTCTGTATCCATCATTTTTCACCACAACTATGTCTCTCCTAGTCTCAATTGCATGTTGTTTGATTAAAGCCTTGATTGTGTATTTGTTACCAAAGGATTGTCCTAAGTAAAAGTCAACACCCTGCCCATTATTCTCTCTATGGCCATCTCTTTTGGATTGACTAGCTACATCAATTTCATCTTCAGAATCAAAGTTGTCAATGTCAAAAGGATCTACATCACCATGTACATTCTGGCTATCACTTTCTTCTCCACCTACTCCCATCCACTCTCCCTCTGTATCCACATAATTATCTGATAATGCATCAGACTCATCAAATGAATCATAACAATTGCTATCATGACTCTCAAGGTCCCCATGGTTCCCACTTCCTTGGTTCATATCATTGTTCAAGTCAACTACATGGTTGACATCAATGTCATTATTCCTGTCAACCACATTGTTCAAGGCAACTACATTGTTTAAGTCAAGTGTTTGGTTTAAATCAACCCTCTGCCCCAACTGAACCCCCTGACCTTGTCCTACTTCTGGCAAATCAGATTCCAATCCAATGAAAGGATCAAATGAAAAGTGCAAATTATCAAAACTTTGGTTCAAGTCAATCTTTTCCTGACCATTTGCTTTGTGATGTTCCATGTAAACCTCAATCTCTCTGACCATAGGGACATACTTTAACAAGTTTAATATTGTTGGGTCATCAAGATTTGAAGATGACCTCATGATCTCCTTTTATACTTTGAAAAACATTTTATACTTAGAGAAATTTTGGATGCATGGTTCTTTGTAATGGCTTGTACAAGATAGCAAATGTTTGGTGAAGTCAAAGATCAACCAAAGTCAAGATTAAAGATTCTCTCATTGTGGAAGTGAAAGATCCTTTCTCAACACATACAAGTCATTGTCCACCGATGGTGTTCTCACACATCGGTGGACACATCTCCACCGAAATTACTCTCTGTTTCGGCCAAAGAATCCCACCGATGGAAGTCCAATTTCGGTGGGATCTCAAAGAAGTCTCAAAGATGTTTTTCCTCCAAAGATGATGTCACATATCCCAAAGATGATGTCACATATCTCAAAGATGTGTTACATATCACAAGGCTATCATCGGTGGGATCTCAAAGAAGTTTCAAAGATGCTTTCTCCAAAGATGTGTCACATATCCCAAGCTTCCTTCGGTGGTGCAATCTTTAGAAGACAAATTGAGAAGATATTTTCTACATGGATAAAGTGACATTTTGTCTTATTATCCATTTCCATGCAAAGCTCTTTTCTCATGCATGGGCTCTTCTGACTGTACCTTGTAAAAGGTGACAAGGACTTCACAACTCTCCAGAAGTCAACATCCTCAGCAAGTGTGAAGATGACAAGTGTCCCAAGCATTCAATGTTTGCACACTCCTTGTCACTATAAAAGGAAGACCTCTCCATGCAGAAAAGACACACATCTTGAGAGACTTGAAGATTACTGTGTGCTCTTGATATTCTACGCAAACTGGAAGATTTCTCTAAGTGCAAGAATTTCCAGTTTGCTTGAAATACTTTATAGCTTTGTTCTAAGTGTTCTTAGTTATTTTGTTAGTATACTTTGTGTAAGATTGTTAGAATAGTTTAACTGTTCTTTTCCGCAACAGTCTTAAGTTTTCTATGTGTAATTCTTGTTGAAAGTTTTTCAATAATAGAATTAAAATTGTGAAAATTTTGAGTATTGTATTCAACCCCCCCCCCCCCCCCCTTCTACAATACTTGTTATAGCCATCTGGGACTAACAAGTGGTATCAGAGCAGAAAGTTTAATTCCATAAACTTGATCTGCGATGGTTGCCTCTTCTTCTTCTACTATTGAAAACTCTTTTCAAAATAACTTTTCTGAAAATGGCTCCATTTCAAAACCTCCTAAGTTCAATGCTAACAACTTCTCTTTGTGGAAAAGTCGCATGATGCTGTTCATGGAAGGAGTGGATACTAGATATCCAACCATTCTCCAAGAGGGACCCTTTATCCCCAGAGTTTGGGCTCGCTATGAAACGCAGAGGCCTGGTAAAGAAACCATGGAAAAAGATAATTCTGATGATTCCTCTGATGAAGAAAAATCTGCTGCTACTGGTCGTTACATTCTTAAAAATCCTAAGAAATATACTGATGAGGAAAAACGACTTGTGTCTCTTGATTCTAAAGTTAGAACTATCATTGCTCTCTCTCTTCCTGATGAAGTGTACCACTCTCTGGTAAATCTCTCTACTGCCAAAGAGATGTGGTCCACTCTGTGTGTTTTGTATGAAGGTACAAATGAAGTTAAAAAGAGCAGAAAGATTGCTCTTGTTAGAAATTATGAACTCTTTGCTTTTGAAAAAGGAGAATCTCTTCCTAGCTTCTATAATCGTTTCAACTCTCTTTTAAATGATCTTAAGTTGTTGGGCAGAGTCTATGATAATGAGGAAGTCTTGTGCAAGTTCATGGATTGTCTTCCAGTTTTTTGGGAAAATATATGTACTTGCATCAAAACTACCAAGGACCTTGAGTTCATGCCCTTGACTGTTCTTTATGGAACTCTTTTCAACTATGAGCAGACGAAACTGCATAAGTTTATAAAGAACTCTTCTCTAGCTCTCCTAAGTGACTCTTCCAAAAAGACTAAGTGTTTTCCAAAAATCACCTACCCATCTGACTCTGACCATAATAGTCAAGAAGATCCCAATGATCATTCAGAAGCATATCTTAGTGATGCTAAGGATGAATGTGAGGAAACTTCAGCTGATAAATTATCTGATGAAATGGCCATGTTGGATGGGTACTCTAAATCCAAATCTCATCTCCGTTCTGTAAAATCTAAGTTTGGTGGAAAATCCTCCTCTTCTCTCTCCAAACATTCTTCCTTGGACAAATCTAATGAGGAATGTTTTAACTGTGGTAAAAAGGGTCATTTTGCTTCTGAGTGTAAAAGCAAACATTTTGAAAGACCCAGAACTGCTTCCTCAGGCCGATTTTCCTCAAAATCGGAAAGATCCAAATATGATTCCCAAAAGTTCAGCTCATCTCTCTTCTGCAAATTCTGACCGGGCTGAAAGATACAAGGAAAAATACAAGAGAGAAAAGGAAAGAAATGACAGACTTGTCAGAAATGCAAAGGGTCTGCCTGCTAAAACTCATGATTTGGCAGATGAACCCACATCTGAAAGCGAATGACACCTCAAATGTCTGTTTCATGGCCAAGATAAATAACATGGATGATTCAGAAGGCCACACCTCCTCAACTGCTCGTGTATCAGCTAAGTGTCTCCCCACCTCATCACAGGTACATCCATTTCTATCTCTTTCTGATGCTGAAAAGATTGAAGCATTTAATTCTTTATCTATTGTCTTTAGATGATGCATCCTTCTCTTCTAACTCATGCAAAATATTTTCTAACTCTGTAAAAAGGAAAATTTCTGTGTGCCGATTTTTTTATTAAAAGTAAATCCTCCAATTTTTTTTAATACCTATGTGACTTCTCCTACCGATTTTCTTCACAAATCTGCGTGTCTCAAAATGTCCAATTCAACGGAAATGATGTTGGTCCTCCCAAAATTTGAAAAAGGAATTTTAGGTGCTGCACCCCAAATCTTTGACTCCTCGTCAAATTCTTTGAGGACATTTTAAAAAAAAAGGTAAAATAAGGAAAAATATCACAATTCTAAAAAGATCTTTCTTTATAGAAAATGTTATTTCTGTGGTGATACTTCTCATTTTGCCAAAATCTGACCGTAAGAAAGATTTGATCTTAGTGACACCAACCCTTTTCTTCTAACCCAAAAAGACCCACCACCAAATGGGTACCTAGAAAATAAATTCTTTGTGATTACAGATTTTGAGCTGGGCAAATGGATCTATGTGAACAAGTGAGAAAGTTGACAAAACCTTAGAATTCTTTACTCTCATGACATCATAAGCATGATGATGTCATTCTCATGACATCACCATCTCCAATCTCTTAAAATTCCATTTCTTTTCTAAACCTCACCACCGAAATTTTCCTTAACCACCGAACCAAAAATTCATCATCTTCCACCAAATATTCTTTTTCACCACCTTTTCTCTCTCCTCCATCAATCAACTCCAAGACAATAACAATCCATCTTTTTGTGATGACACGTATGCATCCTTAAACATTGCATGCATTTCTCTTCTTTTCTTGATCATCTTTATCACCTCCTTTTCTTTCACTTTCAAGAAACCACTCATCTCCATCTTCAGAACCCCATTCCACCGAACCTGCATGCTCTTCCACCGAAATTGCAACTTGTAGCAACTAATTCCCAAGGACACCATCCCATTCTTCTAACCTTCCACCGAAATTTAAATTCGGTGGAACCCCTCTAATTCGGTGGAACCCTTCAAATTCGGTGGAACCCTTCACAGACACACCACCGATTCCACCGATTCCAAACCTTTCCATCTTGCCATGCACCAAACCTTCCCACCGATTCCAAACCTTTCCATCTTGCCATGCACCAAACCTTCCCACCGATTCCAAACCTTTCCATCTTGCCATGCACCAAACCTTCCCACCGATTCCATCTTTTCAAAATTTTTACCAAAGACTCAGGTTTTGAACTAATTGGGTATTCAGATTCAGTTTATGCAGGTTCCCAGTTTGTGACAGAAAAAGTACTACAGGAAGCTGCCAACTTCTTGGTGGCAAATTGGTAAGTTGGTCCAGCAAGAAACAAAACTCTGTGTCAACCTCTACTGCTGAGGCTGAATATGTAGCTGCTGGCGGCTGTTGTGCTCAGATCCTATGGATGAGAAACCAACTCAGGGACTGCAATCAATTCTTTTCTAAAATCCCAATTCTGTGTGATAATTCCAGTGCAATAGCTATTGCAAACAATCCAATTCTTCATTCCAGATCAAAGCACATAGATATCAGATATCATTACCAGATATCATTTCATCAGGGACCACATCTCCAAAGGTGACATTGAGCTACACTTCATTCCTACAGATCTTCAGCTTGCCGACTTGTTCACCAAATCTCTAGATGAAACCAGGTTTAATTTCCTCATAAATGAACTTGGCATGTGTAATCTTCAATAACTATGTGTCCTAAGTTTCCACCGAATTCTCATCGGTGGACACTATTCTTCTCTCACAAATCTCCTCTCCTATCTAGAAACATAGGAAAGAACCCCTCCAAATGATGTCATCCCATGCATGGTAGACACCTTTTTCTTTTAATGATGTCATCACCATGATCTCATCTCACCAAAGTTGTAGACCTCTACCATTTCCTCTACCGATTCTCTCCCCACCAATTTTATCTAGCTTCTCATATACTCTTCCTCTCACCTAACCCAACTTCCTATGTGTCATCTCCTCATCCCATCCCTTTTTCCATCTTTTTCACTCTTGGTTTGCAACCCATCTCTCCTTTCACAAAATCCACCCACTACAAACTCTTCTGCAGATGTCACCCCAAATCCTAAATCTCAATCTCTTTGGGTCATCAAAAATTGGAAGATGAAATTCCAATCTCTCCTCCATTTTGAAGATTTTCTACATAATGCCTTAGAAGACTTTCTCCACTCTTTGCTGAAGATATCTTAGAAGATTTCCCTCAACCTCTTCAAGAATTTCCACCGAATTTTTGTCTAATTCTTGCAAATTTTCGGTGGGCATGTTTTTTTTCAAAAAAAAAAAAAAAAATTCTCACCGATTTTCTACCGAAAATAACCAATTTTCGGTGGAATTTCCTTCTTTTTCGGTGGGAAAGCAAAAAAAAAAAAAATTACCACCGAAATTTCGGTGGTGTATCCCTAAATTCGGTGGTATTGTGCAAAAAAAAAATCGTTTTGGTTCTGGCCGATCTTTTTATTTTCTCTTGGTGTTTTTCCTACGTCGGCCGCTGAGGGGGAGAATTCATCTGAGGGGGAGCAACATAAACCCCTCAGTACTCATATACAGCGACCAACTTGAAAAAAAATGAGGAAATCGGGCGGACCGGTCAAGGGGGAGCATATCAGTCCAGACGGATCAAACTGAGGGGGAGAAACACAAAGACCGGCTGATCCAACTGAGGGGGAGCAAATCAAAGACACATGATAATGATGCCAAAGATGCCAAGAAAAAGATAGAAAATGCTACAGATTGGCAGAAGCATCCTGAGGCTGATTCA
>CM066313.1:21401776-21526776 GCA_033807775.1 Saussurea involucrata | reverse complement strand
CTTCCACGAAATCCAAATCCCCTAAAAACATTGCGCCAAACCAAATGGGCCCTTATGTTCATCAACAGGATTTTCTCAACTTATGTTCATCAATAGGATTTTCTCAACTAGGAGGTAAACAATGCATTTGTTTATGAGTCATTGACTCATTGTATAATTGAACAATGAATCTTGTCTTTAAGAAAAGTAGTTGTACCAAAATAATGATATATAGAATTTTTAGTCTCTGCTTAGATAAATTAAGAGCTAGTAGGTGGCTCTGCTTGACCCTGTCTATAACACTGGAAAATCTTCAAGAATGCAATCAAACAACATAAGCTAGTAAGGCATGACATCATTAGGATATTGCTTTATAAATGTAAAACTCTTACCCAAAGTAAGCAACTTCTTTCACTAATTGTACCATTGCATAAAAAATGATATGTTGTCATTTGGAAAAACCACCTTTTAAAAAAAATTATTTTTTGAACTTAGGATACAACTGCCAAAGTGAAACGTTAAAACAATTGTCCATCACTAACCCTTTTATAACTATTATAGTAGGATGAAAGAACTAATATACTAGACACTTGTAATACCCACCAAAGTGAACTATGCATAAATTAAATAAAACAAAATAAATTAAAATTCAAGAGTGAGTTACACTTTTGGTTCCTGTGGTTTAAACTTTCCTCTATTTCGTCCTGCATTAAGTACGATTTTGGTCCCTATATCAAATGCCCATCAAACAAGCTTGTCAAGTGAGAGGCATTTTGGTCTTTTTACATTTTTCTATCATTTTCCATTGAAAAAATAATATTATATGTATATATAAATAATATAAACAATCCCCTTCCACTTACCTCCCCGCGACCAGCGACCCCTCCCCTACTGCCGGTCACCATTTTAGGCCATCCCCCCACCCCATTCACCACCTCTGGCCTCCCCCCACCCCATCCGTCATCTCCGGCCTTCGCCCACTCCTTCACCATCTCCGGCCTCTGCCCACCCACCTTCACCATCTCCGGCCTCCACCCACCACATTCACCATCTTTTTGGTTATGTTTTAATTAACAATAGACCTGGAGAAGGAGAAAGAAACAGCAGTGTTGCAGGGACATAACAAAAGGAAGATGCAGAAACAGGGGCTGAGTTTGAAGATGGTGGCTGGTTGGGGTGGTTTTGGTGGAGAAGGAAACAGCGGTGATTGCATGGGCACGAAGATTGGTGATCGATTGGAGGTGCAGGAAGAAGTTGGTGGTGGCTTCTGGTTTTATCACATGCACGGTAGTGATCACAGTGGAAGGAGAAGCAGCAGTGGCTGGCTGTGACGGCAGGGGAAGGGATTCACCGGATATGGGGGAGGCCGGTGGGTGAAGGGCTCGCTCTGTGTGTTTGTGTATATATATTATAATAAAATATAAATGTAAGTTATATTTTTTTAGTGAGGGGGATTTTGGTCTTTTTATCTCACTTAATGGACCTTTTTAGCGGATGTGAACCATAGTGACCAAAGCCGGAACAAAATGCATACCACAGTGACCAAATCCGTAATTAATGAAAAATAGGGACGGAAACTGAGGAAAGCGGAAACCACAGGGACCAAGACTGTAATTCACTCTTAATTTAATGTTAAAAAGTGACCGGGCAAGTCGCAATCTTGGTACATAATTTTTTACGTGGAACGTGGGACGTGGAATGTGGCATACGTCTCACCCGATCACCTGGCATGCAAAGATAAGCATTGATATATAAGATGCTGTTACCAATAGTTGCCTTGTCGATGTGGGATAGAGGCTGAATGTAACAAAACAAGCGGCTGTCAAATTACCTGAAAATTGTTAACAATCACACATGTTTTCTACTGTTCATTAACTTAATACTTCCTCAGCCATAGACCTGGTGCTTGAGTTATTTATCATCTTCACTCATGGTTTAATTAGTATCCACGTAGATCTAGCTAGAGTTCCCAAATCTTCCTGATTTTGCAAAGATGTGAGCTATCAGATGTTACCAAACCTAGAAAAGTTATCGGGTGATCATCATTGATTCACAGCTCCCTCTGTTATTTCATAGGTTAGTGTCCTTGTGATAATAGGATTTGTGCCTTAAGGGATAATTTTGAATTTACAGATTTGTGCCTTAATTGTTTGGTGCAACATTGTTAGAAATATTTTGTGTCGGGTGCTGATAGAAGCAACAACATAGAGGGGTTTTGCAATCATGGATAATCTATCAAATATAAGCCTTTAAATAGCTAATCTCAGTGACCATGATATTAAGGTGTAGGCTCTCTCTGTTTCATCTGAGGTCGGTATTAGGATTTATTTATTTATTTTGTTGATAAAGATGTATTAGGATATTTATGGGTAATGTGGGGTTTTATATAGCTCAGTTCTAGAAATAGGTATATTCTTGTAATTTCTTTTAACTCTTCACATATAAAATTATACATGGAAGACATGCTTAATTCAGCTTTACATAAGCACAAATATTAAATGTGAACCTCTCAACCTATAATGGTATTGCATTTCTTTAAGTAATTAATAATTGCTTTCGTATACTTGTGAATATTGTGGTGGCCTCATACAACCCTTTTAAAAACAAATATTTAATGTGAAACTCTCAAAACTCGTAATATTGTGGTGGCTTCATAGAACTCTTTTGACTCTTCACGAAGAAGTTTTCTTTTGAAGTATATAATATTGATAAACTAGGCACTTTTAATATCCACTAGAACAGAGTACACATAAATTAAATGAAAGAAAAGAACTTAATTTAATGTTAAAAGGTGACCGAGCAAGTCACAATTTTTATACATATTTTTAAAAAAGTTTTTTTTTTGTTTTTTTTTCTTTTTTTACGTGGAACGTGGGACGTGGTGGGTGTCTCATTCGATCACCCGGCTTGTAAAGATAAACATTGGTATATGAACTGTTGTTACCAATAGTTGCCTCATCGATGTGGGATAGAGGCGGAATGTAATAGAACAATTCATTTTCACCCATGAATTAATTGCTATACATGTGGATCTAGAGTTCCCAAATCTTCCTGATTTTTCACAGATGCGTGCTACAAAATGTTACCAAATGCAGAAAAATTAAGTTGAAAATGTTATACTTTGTAGTGACCCCCTCTCATATAGTTTTGTTGTACCTTGCTCTCTGGAATTTTAAATTTGTAATTTTCCATGGAAATAATTGCAATATAAAAAGTGATTGCTTGCATCTTCAATTTTTTTCCTTTTTGGGATTTTTGCAAATTTTCTGTATTTTTGGGCATTTTGTAAAATTTAGCAGCTCTTTTTCACGGTGTATGCAAATGAGGTCTAAGATATTAAACTAACTTTATAATAGTTTGTAGAAGCTATGTTGCTGCTAGATTCTCTGCATGTCTGCAACTCATAAATTTGGAAGTAGTTTATGTTTTAAATAACCGAAAATGGTTTTGAAATTCCTAGGTACTTCTTGCTTCTTAAGGTTACACCTATTACCTTGAGGCAATTGGAGGTCAACAATTTGTGAAATGAGGGTTCATGAAGCTCTAAGACTTGATGGAAAATTATATAAATTGCAGATTTTGAAATGTAGAGAGTTTGAATTCAATAGACACACCACTTTGCATTGTCCCCATATAAGGGGCTATGGTAATATCTAATCAGAAAATGAAATGGTTGTAACAAATTGAAGGATAGTCTTTATGAAGATAATATTTGTTTCTCTTTATCATTGGTATTGTTTTCTAATTATAATGCTTGTTAAAAGTGACATTCTCTCCAAACCTCTAGTGGCATGGTTATGTGATAGAAACCAATTCCAAAATATTTGATGCATTGCAAATGTTAAGAGTTTGTGACTTTGTGTCTAGTGGCAATAGCAGCAATAACATGGGCTATTTGGTTTGCATGGATAAGGGGGTTGAAATTTGAATCATCTATTTTGTTTCACTTGGATTCTTTCTTTTTTATCTTTTTTATCTCTGTTGGTCTTATATCTGATGGCAGTTGGTCATTGTGGCGTTTCCTGTTTAACCATTTAATTGATATGTTTTGTGGTAGGTAGCCGGGTATACCTCCTTGAAGTTAAGAAAAGAGTCCTTCTTTAAACTCGGTGATGAATCGACAATGTTATATCAAAAGGCTCAGTCTGAAAGAGGTATGCAAGTCTTAGATTATTCTATCTTTGCTATTTATTCTCTGTTCATATACATACTGGGTTTAGGCATTGTAGTTAAGAATAACATATTCAACTTTATAGGCACAGAAACAAAAGTTTGTGTTCACAAAAATTGGACCAAGATAAATAGTGATATATAAACTTTTGTTACCAATTGTTGCTCCATTGCTGCAGGATATAGGCATAATGATATAAAACCAGTGGTTTTCATGGTACCTAAAAAATGGTAATACTTGGTTTCTTTTGTTCATTAATGCTTCCTCCTCCATGGATGCTTAGTTGGGTTATTTACCATCTTTGATACATGATTTAATTACTACTTGTGTGGATCTTGAATTCCCAGATCTTTCTTATTTTGCAAAGATGTGTCGTAGCTTATTGGTGACTTCCTATATTCATATGTACAAAATGTCAAATGCTTACTTGTTTGATTATCGTTGATTTTCAAGCATCCCCTACCACTTAGATTGGAGCTAATTGTATAATTAAGTGTTTCAAGTATATAACCTGGGACTGCTCAACATTTTCTTAACTTCTATGAATAGGTAAATCGCATCAAAATGGAACCAACTTTTCCTTTGCTCTTATTTTGGGGGATCAACCAACTTTCGAAACTTCTCATTTTGGGAACCAAAATGGAACCAACTCTCTTTTTGTTCTTATTTGGGGAACATGAACCAAAATTCAATTCTATTCATCCTCAATTTCAACATTTTGATAGAAAGGTTTAGGTTTTATATATCTGATTTCTCGTAGTGATTTCTTGACGAGGGGATAGAAGTCAACATTACGAGACAAAATGTACCCCCAATAGGACAGCTTCAAGTAACTAGGCTGCATGATTTAGGAGGCCGAGGTCGAGGATGACATCACACATTGCATAAAGACGGGGGGTGGCTGAAGCAGAGGGCTGCCACTAGGGTGCTGTGTGACAAGGTCCAGTTAAAGCTTAACGACAAATTGTATAGGGTAACCATAAGACAAACTATGTTGTATGGATCAGAGGGTTGGGCAACAAGGCCCAATGCTAGGAAGTTGGAAATTGCAAAATTGAGGATGCCAAGATGGACATGTGGCCGGGACCATTTTTGATTAGGGTAGCAGACTATTGGGTTGAAAGAGAGGGGGGGGGGGGGGTTATCGAGAGGTAGGGGGTGGGGGGTAGGGTAGGAAGACAGGAGATAGGCGACCAGAGCTGTAAGATAGTCTTGAAGTTGGCTTGTTGTTCTACATTCGCTATGTTCCTTTGTAAGTTTTATGTTTCTTTGTTTATTTGGTGCAACTTACTTTTACCGGGAACCCCAATTCCCATCCACATCCCCGATCCCTGTCTCCATCCCCGTCTGAGAATAAGGTAAGATCCCCATCCCCATCGTTCCGATGCCCACCGGGGAATTGGGGATTTCCTTCACTTTTAAACATCACATCATGCTAAATTTTAGTTGTTATATTTGTATATGAGTAACATCGAACAACTTATTTCAAACACAAATATATCAATTACAACACTTGGGCTATTTTTGGCAAACTAGCTGATTCGCTAGCTGATGAAAGTAGGTATTTACTTTTGAAAGTGGGCACTTATTATTTTTGAAGTATATAATATTTATATACAGCAAATACTCACACATACTCCTCACCTTTGGTACGGTTTGAACCCTTGACCTTCTTCTGTAGGCTGGAGTCTACCGATAACCCAGGTAACCGCTTGGCCATTGACCATTTAATAATGGACACCTCTTTTGGGACAAACTAAATATAGAAATATGGACACTTATTCTAGGATGGAGGGAGTGTTGTATTTCTTTTTCACTCTCTTTAAGTAACTCACATGCTAAGGTGCAGACTATTAACTATTTTCACTTTCTTATACTTGTGAATAATCTTCATAGTTTTGAAAAACATCAATGTTCTAAATATCTCTGCTGAGGGCCACTTAAGCAGGTGCCTTAGCATTAAGTGACCCTTTACCTTTTCGATTAGTATTAGTTAATTATCTAGCTTCCTAGACTTAGCCATCCCCCACTGCTTAGGTTAGCTGCTAATTGCTGAATTAAGCATGTACAAAGTACAACTAGGGATTAATCAACTTTCCAAGTTTTGTTCATCAGTCGAATTTTCTCAACTAGAAGGTAATCTTTACAATTGTTTGAGCAATTATATCATTGGAGCAATTAAGCTAGTTATTTAGAAAAGCAATTGTACCAAAAAACGATATATCGAGCTTTAGTTCTAGTATGTGTAATATTTTAATAAGAATCGTATATTATATATATATATATATTTAAATAAGCCACATAAATGTCCGGTTAATCTCTGTTTAGACAATTAAGGGCTAGTAGGTCGTTCGACCCCCTACCTCTACTTGATCCTTTTTATAACACAGAAAAATCTTCAATAATTCAACCAAACAACAAAAGCCAGTAAGGGATGTAATCATTAGGTCATTGTATCATTTATATTAAGCATAAAAAAGCAAATGCTGTCCATATGAAAAAATGGACCTTCACTATCCCGCTTATAATTATCATAATAGGATAAAATAATTGATAAACTAGACACTTTTAATATCCACTAGAACAGAGTATGCATAAATTAAATTAAATGAAAGCAAAGAAATTAATTTAATGTTAAAAGGTGACCGAGCAAGTCACAGTTTTTATACATATTTCTTAAAAAGTTTTTTTTTTTTACATGGGACGTGGAACATGGTGGGTGTCTCATCCGATCACCCGGCTTGTAAAGATAAACATTGGTATATGAACTTCTGTTACAAATAGTTGCCTCATCGATGTGGGATAGAGGCGGAATTTAATAGTACCTGAAAATGGTTATCAATCACACTTTTTTCTACTGTTCATTAATGCTTCTTCCTCAATAGGCACGGTGATTGAGTTACTTATCATTTTCACCATGAATTAATGGCTATATGTGTGGATCTAGAGTTTCCAAATCTTCCTGATTTTTCACAGATACGTGCTATCAAATGTTACCAAATGCAGAAAAGTTAAGTTGAAAGTTATACTTAGTAGTGACTCCCTCTCATGCAGTGATGTTGTACCTTGCTCTCTGGAATTTTAAATTTATAAATTGTCCAACTAAATAATTGCAATGTAAAAAGTTATCGGGTGCGTCTTCAATTTCTTTTGGGATTTTGCAAATC
This sequence comes from Saussurea involucrata, assembly GCA_033807775.1. Classification (NCBI taxonomy): domain Eukaryota; kingdom Viridiplantae; phylum Streptophyta; class Magnoliopsida; order Asterales; family Asteraceae; genus Saussurea; species Saussurea involucrata. The sequence continues at coordinate 21,519,459 of CM066313.1, read as the reverse complement.
TTTTGTATTTTTGGGCATTTTGTAAATTTTAGCAGTTCTTTTTTCACGATGTGTAGCTGAAGACCCACCAATCACCTGGGGTATGCAAATGAAGTCCGACATGTTAAACTAACCGTGGGATAGTAGTTTGAAGAAGCTATGTTACTGCTAGATTCTCTGCATCTTTGCAAACGTTAATTTTAAAGTAGTTTGTTTTTAAATAAATGAAAACGGTTTTGAAATTCCCAGGTACTTCTTGCTTTTTAAGGTTACACCTATTACCTTGACGTAATTGGAGGTCAACAATTTGTGAAATAAGGGTTCATGAAGCTCTAAGACTCTATGGAAAATCATATAAATTGCAGATTTTGAAATCTACAGAGTTTGAATTCAATAGACACACCACTTTTTTTTGTTCCCATACAAAGGGCTATGGTGATATCTAATTTAGGTGAAACTGAAATGGTTGTAACAAACTGAAGGATAATAGTTACGAAGCTAAGATTTGTTTCTTTTATCATTTATATTTTGTTTCCTAATTTCAATGCTTGTTAAAAGTAACATTTTTTTTAAACCTCTAGTGGCATGGTTATGTGATAGAAACCAATTCCAACGTATTTGATGCATTATACCTGGGAAGAGTTTGTGTCTAGTGGCAATAGCCAGCAATAACATGGGCTATTTGGTTTGCATGGATATAGGGGGTTGGAATTTGGATCATCTATTCTGTTTCACTTGGATTCTTTCTTTTTTCTTTTTCATCTCTTTTGGTCTTATATCTGTTGACAGTTGGTCATTGTGGTGTTACCTGGTTAAACATTTAATGGAAATGTTTTGTGGTAGGTACTCGGGGTATAACTCCATGGAGTTAAGAAAAGAGTCCATGTTTAAACTCGGTGGTGAATCGACAATGTTTCCTAGAGGCTCTGTCTGAAAGAGGTATGCGAGTCTTTTATTATATGCTATCTTTGATATTTAATCTTTGTGCAAATACATACGGGGTTTAGGCATTGTAGTTAAGAATAACATATGCAACTTTATAGTATGGAAACAAATTTTTGTGTTGATGCATAGAAAATTGCTGGATTTGAAGGTCTTTTGCTTTGTCAAATTTTGTTGTACAATGGTGGTTTCTATTTGCCGTCAAGTTAATTAAAAGTGCTCTCAACGGAGACCAAGACCATCACATGTTCATTTATCCCTTAAAGCTCATGGTTGACTTCTTATCTGTTTTATGGGTCTCTTTTTCTTATGATTTCCAATTCGTTTCTTATGGTGATATGCCTGGTAAAAAGAATTGTTATTATTCGTTTTGCTCATTATGGTATAAATGATTATTCACCTTGCCAGAAAAGATAAACATTGATATATAAACTTTTAATTTGTAGTATATAATATTTATATATGGCAAATGCAACAAATAAACTCACACACCCTCCTCAGATTCGGTGAGGTTTGAAGCCCTGACCGCCCATGAAGGCCAAAGGCCCTTTGGTGATTCGTAAACTTCTCATACCAATTGTTGCTCCATTGCTGCAGGATATACATAATGATATAAAACGAGAGGCCAATCTTTGATGCACATTCATCATATTGATAGAGAATTAAAAGGATTACACTCAGATTCTCTGGATTTCGAGAGGCCAGGACTCTCCAAGGTTCTCACCTAATTGATTACAAAACAAAATGCATTTCCCTCTAATCCCCTTCCCTATTTATACTACCCCTTCTATTGACTTATTGACCGAACCTATAGACCTGTTGACCCCAAGGTATAACAATTTTATATATCTGATTTCTCATAGTGATTTTTTGACGAAGGGGTAGAAGTCAACATTGTGAGGCAAAGGGTACCTCCAATAGGACAGTTTCAAGTAACTAGGCTCCATGATTTAGGACTGCGAGGTCGAGGATGACATAACAGATTGCATAAAGACGTGGTGGCTGAAGCAGAGGGCTGCCACTGGGGTGCTGTGTGACTAGGTCCAGTTAAAGCTAAAAGACATTGTATAGGGTAACCATAAGACCAACTATGTTGTATGGATCAGAGGGTTGGGCAACAAGGCCCAATGCTAGGAAGTTGGAAATCGCAAAATTGAGGATGCCAAGATGAACATGCGGTCGGCACCATTTTTGATTGGGGGGGGGGGGGGTTTACTTGTACGTTGTAGCCAGGATAAGTAGGAGGAAGAGAATCGAGAGGTAGTGGGTGGAGGGTAGGGTAGGAAGACAGGAGATAGGCGATCAGAGCCCTAAGATAGTCTAGAAGTTGGCTTGTTGTTCTACATTTGCTATGTTCCTTTGTAAGTTTTATGTTCGTTTATTTGGTGCAACTTACTTTTACCTTGCTGTGGTTTAATTTTTAAAGTCTGTTTCCTTTTCAACTTTTTTTTTCTATTTGTTTTGCCTCTGCGGATAGCTTTCTTTTCCGCACACACTTTTTGTAAAACGACAGTCTTCGAAATATCCTTACTGAGGTCCACTTAAGCAGGTGCTTAAGCATCAAGTGACCCTGTACCTTTTCGATTAGTATTAGCCACTTATCTAGCTGCCTATGGTTAGGCATCGCCCACTGCTTAGGTTAGCCGCTAATTGCTGAATTAAGCATGTAAAAAGTATAATTAGGGATTATTCAACTTTCCAAGTTTTGTTCATCAGTCGAATTTCTCAACTAGAAGGCAATCTTTACAATTGTTTGAGTAATTATATCATTGGAACAGTTAAGCTAGTTATTTAGAATAGCAATTGTACCAAAAAACGATATATCGAGCTTTAGTTCTAGTACGTGTAATAATTTAATAAGAATCGTATATATATATTATATATATATATATTATATATATATATATATATATATATATTAAATGAGCCACATAAATGTCGGTTTAATCTCTGTTTAGACAATTAAGGGCTAGTAGGTCGATCGACCCCCTACCTCTACTTGATCCTTTTTATAACACAGAAAAGTCTTCAAGAATTCAATCGAACGACAAAAGCTAGTAAGGGATGTAATCATTAGGTCATTGTTTCATTTATATGAAACTCAACTTTCTCTTACTAATTGTACCGGTGTATAACAATAGGATAAAAGATAGGATAAAAAAAGAAATTAATTATCATAATCGGATAAAAAAATTGATAAACTAGCCACTTTTAATATCCACTAGAACAGAGTACGCATAAATTAAATGAAAGAAAAGAAATTAATTTAATGTTAAAAGGTCACCGCGCAAGTCAAAATTTTTGTACATATTTTTAAAAAAGTTTTTTTTTCTTTTTTACGTGGGATGTGGAACGTGGTGGGTGTCTCATTCGATCACCCGGCTTGTAAAGATAAACATTGGTATATGAAGTGTTGTTACCAATAGTTGCCTCATCGATGTGGGATAGAGACGGAATGTAATAGAACAATTCATTTTCACCCATGAATTAATTGCTATACATGTGGATCTAGAGTTCCCAAATCTTCCTGATTTTTCACAGATGTGTGCTACCAAATGTTACCAAATGCAGAAAAATTATGTTGAACGTTATACTTAGTATTTTAAGTTAATATTGTCCTAGTCAGTAGTTGCAATATCCAAAGTGATTGGGTGCGTCTTCATTTTTTTTTGAGATTTTTGCAAATTTTCTGTATTTTTGGGCATTTTGTAAATTTTAGCAGCACTCTTTCACGATGTGTAGCTGAAGACCTACCCAATCACCCGGCGTACGCAAATGAGGTCTAACATATAAATTAACCGTGGGATAGTAGGTTGAAGAAGCTATGTTACTGCTAGATTCTCTGCCTTTTTGCAACTCGTAAATTTGGAAGTAGTTTATATTTTAAATAACTGAAAACGGTTTTGAAATTCCTAGGTACTTCTTGCTTCTTAAGGTTAGGTTATACCTATTACCTTGAGGCAATTGGAGGTCAACACTTTGTGAAATGAGGGTTCATGTAGCTCTAAGACTTTATGGAAAATCATATAAATTGCAGATTTTGAAATCTATGGTGTTTGAATTAAATTGACACACCACTTTTTTTTGTCCCCATACAAAGGGCTATGGTGATATCTAATTTAGGTGAAACTGAAATGGTTGTAACAACTTGAAGGATAATTGTTACGAAAATAAGATATGTTTCTTTTATCATTTATATTTTGTTTCCTTATTTCAATGCTTGTTAAAAGTGACATTTTCTCCAAACCTGTAGTGGCATGGTTATGTGATAGAAACCAATTCCAACATATTTGATGCATTATACCTGGGAAGAGTTTGTGTCTAGTGGCAATAGCAGGAATAACATGGGCTATTTGGTTTGCATGGATAAGGGGGTTGAAATTTGAAACATCTTTTTTGTTTCACTTGGATTCTTTCTTTTTTCTTTTTCATCTCTTTTGGTCATTGTGGTGTTTCCTGTCTAAACATCTAATGGATATGTTTGTGGTAGGTATAACTCCATGGAGTTAAGAAAAGAGTCCATGATTACACTCGGTGGTGACTCAACAATGTTACCAAGAGGCTCTGTCTGAAAGAGGTATGCAAGTCTTTTATTATATGCTATCCTTGATATTTAATCCTTGTTCAAATACATACCGGATTTAAGCAACTTTATAATAGGTAGGACATAATATTCTGTGTTAATGCATAGAAGATTGCAGGATTAGAAATCCTTTGCTTTGTCAAATTTCGGTGTACAGTGGTGGTTTCTATTTGCTGTCAAATAAGTTAGGTTATAGATCTTCGTTTGTTTTTCTTTCTCAAAAACCTTTTGCTTTAAGTGCTCTCAATCGAGGTCAAGACCATCATCACATGTTCATTTATCCCTTAAAGCTATGTTCTGCTCATGGTTGACTTCTTATCTTTTTTTATGGGTCTCTTTTTCTTATGATTCCCAATCGGTTTCTTGCAGTGATTTGCCTCATAAAAAGAATTGTGATTATTCATTTTGCTCACTAAGGTAGAAATGACTATTCACTTGACCTGTGAAGATGAACATTGATATATAAACTTTTGTTACCAATTGTTGCGCCATTGCTGCAGGATATAGGCATAATGAGATAAAAGTAATACTTGGTTTCTTTTGTGCATTAATGCTTCCTCCTCCATGGAGGTTTGTTTGAGTTATTTACCATCTTTGATACATATGATTTAATTAGTATTTGTGTGGATCTTGAGTTACCAAATCTTCCCGATTTTGCAAACATGTGTCATAGCTTATAGGTGACTTCCTGTTTTCATATGTTACAAAATGTCAAATGATTACCTGTTTGATTATCAATGATTTTCAAGCTCCCCTACCAATTAGATTGGTGCTACTTGTATGTTTAAGTGTTTCAAGACTTTAACCTGGGACTGATCAACATTTCTTTAACTTTTATTTATGGGTGAATTGCATTATAATGGACCCAACTTTTCCGTCGCTCTTATTTTGGGGAATCAGCTAACTTTCATAACTTCTTATTTCGGGGAACCAAAATGGGACCAACTTTGCTTTCGTTTTTATTTGGGGAACATGAACCAAAATTCAATTCTATTCATCCTCAATTTCAAAGTTTTAATGAAAAGGTTTATGTTCTATATATCTGATTTCTGATAGTGATTTCTTGACGAGGGGCTAGAAGTCAACATTGTGGGGGCCCCGATAGCACAACATCAAGTATTTAGGCTCCATAATTCAAAAGGAGGTCAAGTGCGAGGATGGGATAACATATTGCATAAAGACAGGGGTGGCTGAAGCAGAGGGCTGCGATGGGGGTGCTGTGTGACTAGGTCCCATTAAAGCTAAAAGACAATTTTTTAGGGTAACCATAAGACCAACTATGTTGTATTGGTCATAGTGTTGAGTAGGCAAGGGAACGGGGCAGGACCCCAATTCCCATCCCTGTCTTAGATCCCCAATCTCCGTCCCCGTCCCCGTTGGGGAATACGATCACATCCCCATCCTCGTCCCCAACGGGGAATCAAGGATTAAACACAATCTAACAATTAAGTAATATGGAATTGATTTTAAGAAAAAGGAATTTGGAATTGAGGGTTTACCAATATTAACAAGTGTTGTGAAGTGTCAACAATGGTTTACCAACACCCAAGTTCAAACAAAACCAAACCAATATTACCAATAATTAAAAGCATTAAATCAAAAATACCAAAACAAAATTATACTCAAAATCATGTGATTTTAAGTGGTATATCAACAGTGATTAGGCACAATCAAAATAGAAAAATCAGATTCCAACGTAACATATTACCAAGTACCAACAAGGATTTATCAATATCATAATCATAGACTTATAGCAAACAAAATTAGATTCATTAATTAATACGAAGAAATCAATAACAAAGGAAAGGTCAAAATACTATTTCTAAATCTAAAAGATACTAAATCTAGTTCGTCATATATAGTATATTTAATAATAGATATATAGAAGGCATCGACTCATAGGTCCTATCACATCATGCCACTCTATTCTTCACGACCCTATTCTTCGGGGTAGGCATTAGGTCTGCCTACATCTCACCTTTCTCTGACCCCACTTCCGATTGTGATATTATGGCTCGTTTATTTTGGTTTGTGAGTAACATTCTTGTCAAATCTCCACTTGTGTGGTTATGTGATGGAAACCAAGTCCAGTCGTCATAAAACCAGAAATGTTCTTAATAAGCTGAAGGATAATCTTTATGTATGTAACATCTTTTTCTTTTTATCATTGATAGAGATGGCAACAGTGTCGGGACCCCAATCCCATCCTCATTCCTGATCCCTCATTCCATCCTTATCCCCGTTGGGAAATAAGATAACATCCCAATCCCCATCGTTCCTATCCCCTCCAGGGAATCAGGGATTTTTCCTCACCTACAAAATTTATTTATTTTTACGTAATATCTTTATATATATTATATACATTGAATTCCAATTTCACGTTTAAACATCATATCGTGCTAAAATTGTAATCAACCAAATTTGAATTGTTGTACGTATGTACGAGTAACATCAGACGACATACTTCAAACACAAAGATATCAGTTAAAACACTTAATAATTGAAATTTTATACCACCATATTGTTATATCACCAGAAGTTTCTCCACTAATGAAATTCCATTTACAAGTTTCGATCATCAAAGATAGATTATATTTATATATTATCATTATTATGTGTACTCATTGGGTTTCTAATGTTATTATTATACATAAAATTTTATTACTAAATCTCGGGGTTGGGGATGGAGGGATCCCTATCCCCGGCCCCATCCCATTTTGTAAATTTGAGGATTCCCCATCCGCGGTCAAAGCGGGCTCAGGTATCGGTTATTCGGTTCCTGTCAGGTAAGGTTGTTTTTTGCCATCCCTAATCATTGATATTCTTTCCTCATTTGAATGTCTGGTAGAAATAACATTGTCTTCGACCTTCTAGGGCATGATTTTGTGATATGCCGATACAACCTTGACCCAACCAGATCAGATATTGTCCGCTTTGGGGTTAACCTGCACGGTTTTACAAAACACGTCTTACGAGTTAGACAAAGGAGTACTACATGAACCCAGCATCTCCTCTGCTTGTGTTCGATGTGGGACAAGGATCTCAACACATTCCCCCCATAAGGAACGTATCAATACTTCCCCCTCAGGGACCATTCGACCCCGAATGGTGGTCCGGAGAGTTGTCTCCCACAACGAGACGAGCAAGAGACCGCTCTGATACCATTGATACAACCTTGACCCAACCAGATCAGATATTGTCCGCTTTGGGGTTAACTTTACAAAACACGTCTTACCAGTTAGACAAAGGAGTACTACATGAACTCAGCATCTCCTCTGCTTGTGTTCGATGTGGGACAAGGATCTCAACACATTCCCCCCATAAGGAACGTATCATATGCATGTCCAACATTTATGTGTTCTTGTCATTGTCATTTGTCTCTTGTTTGTTCTATTATAGAAATTGATCATAGAATGAATTGTTGTATCTTAACATGCTCATCTGTAACTTAGGTGTTACCAAGAATGGATCATCCTTCAATTGAAGATCGATCCTATGTTTTTTCTTCGCCATTGAGTTAGACACAGATGGTACTCTTGATTCTTAAAGCATATTTTTGGTTTTGTAAACTTAGGAACAACAGCTAGGGTTTCGTATCAAGAAGAAACAATAAATCATAAAGGGTTTATACACTATAGGGTAAAATAAATAAAACAAAATAAACTAGAAAAGACTAATCTACCCTTCAAAACTAATTTGATATTCCAACAGCTTTGACTTACTTAACCGGACAAGTAAGTTCTCGATGCCGTTTGCGCTCTTTACCAGTGTTGATCAAGGGTAAAATACCTTAAAGCAATCATCACAGACCAAGATGAAGAGATTTGTAGAGCCATCAAACAGGTTTTTTCAAATACCCATCATCATTATTGTTTTTCTTTCATCATTTTGAAGTACATTATATTTATATACGACATACTAACAAACACTCCAGGAAGGTTGGACTTTACCAGTAACCAGGATACGGTTGGGCCAACGACCCTTTAGTAAATCATGATCATTAATGTTTGTGGCATGTTAACAAGCATGCCATTGAACATTTTGGTCTTCTTGAGCCTAGTAACAAAGACTATGGGGCTGTTTACTAAACACTTACCCGGTAAGTGTTTAACAAGTCACTTTACCTTATCGGGTGAACATGACAAGGACTGAGAATCTTACCCGTAAGAGCGACGACAAGGACCGAGAGACTTACGTGGTAAGTGAGAGTGAAGACCCTTGCCCGGTAAGCTCTTACCGGATAAAAATGTTGCATACGATACTGTTTTATTGGAATTATAATTGTTGACTCTTACCGGTAAGCGTTCGGTAAACGGCCTAGTTTTATGTCAACCGATTGTTGAATCAGAATCAGGTCCACTGATGCTCAAAGAAAAAGAATAGCATGGATGAATATGTTTTAAATTAAAAAACTAATTTTTGAGTTAATTACACCCCAGGCTCTGTGGTTTGGTCAAAATCTGGATTTGGTCCCTATTTTGAAATAGTTACACCAAGAATCCCTATTGTTGACATATCGTTTCATGACGGGTCCGTGACACCAATAGCGTTAAAAAACTTCCATGAAACGGAGTCTCCATTAAATGTATCAATGGATATTTAGAGCATCACTATTTCTTACCTCCACCTGTTGTTTTCTCGTGTTTTTGGATAAAATTTCTGGTGAAAGGGAGCTCAAAATCGGTGGTGATTTTGGTTTAACAGAAGACTAGAAGAGTCGTCGGTTCATGATGGGTTGGAGATTGGTGGTCGGGAAAAGTGGGGAAGACAAAACAGGACCAAATTGAATATCATAGTGAAGACGATTATAACTCTCTCATGGTGAACATTAAATAAAATGTGACATTTATATAGTTACCATAAATGATTTTTTATTTTAACAATAAGATAAAAAAACGGTAATCACTAATCAGGGGTTTATCAGCAATTTGCGGTCGTCTCCAATTGCTTATTCATACTTCTCGCCTACGCCGGTGAAATCACAGTATTGATCGGAATCCGGTAAGTTTCTCCGATTTGCACCCTACGACTTTCCTGTATAGTTATTTTTTATTTTTATTTTATTCAATTTAATGCAGTGTTCCTAATCTCGGGGAGGTGCCAAGAGCGAAACCGTAAGATTGCAGTATCAGTTCAGGAAGATGCAACTTGCTGTTTGAATCTCATGGTTTCGACCACCACTCCTTGAAAGAAAAAGGTGCATTTACATTTTTTATTTGAACCTGGTAATCTTCTAAATAGGAAATTGATATTGATTTTGTTGACGATAACGTCATCGTTATGTTTCAACTGTGGTATTTGTTATGGAGTTTAATGTTGTTATCAAAATCCTTTTGCACAAAAAACTTGGAGTACATGACAATTTGGAAGTTGAAAAAAGTAGTATAAATTCTTGGAGTACAATCCCCTTCTTGAACAAGAAGCTCACTCATCTTTAAATGATTAGCTAAACCGGATTGAAATTTTGTTTGGAAGTTTATAAGACTACGAGGCAAAACCTAATATGAAAGAAAATTGGTCAGGAGGTAGATAAAGCTTATCAGTTTAATGTCTTCAAGAATAGGAAATTGTGATGAGGACATGAGGTAAAGAAAAAGAAATGCATATCCTTGGTTAAAATGTGCCTGCCTCTATCCTATTATGGTAGTGTACTATTTTCTACCCCATAGCATATACCATTCCCTTTAGGTCACTTGAGCGTCTAAAAGGCTAAAACCAAACCAAAGCAAACAAACCTTGTGAACCCCACATGGAGTAGGGTCCGGGAAGGGTAGGATGTACTCATACCTTACTTCTACCCTAGGGAATAGAGTAGTTATTTCCGTGAAGATCCCCTTCTTGTAAAAATGTTTCGAGAAAAGGGTTTAGCGAGAAAATAACTGTTCCGATTTTTATACAGAAGTTTAAAGGAACAGAAAGAGAATTCAATTCTTATCAATTAGAAGTGAAATAAGACTTCAGACTTCGGCACCTCCTAAAAAACAAACGCCACCTTAGTCCCTGCTTAGATAAGAGAATTCAATTCCATCCAAATCCTACAAACCAAACACACCAAAGATTCCAATTCCTTCCAATTCCAAATCCTTCCACGAAATCCAAATCCCCTAAAAACATTGCGCCAAACCAAATGGGCCCTTATGTTCATCAACAGGATTTTCTCAACTTATGTTCATCAATAGGATTTTCTCAACTAGGAGGTAAACAATGCTAAATGGGTCAAAAGTATTCAATATTGAGCTCATTTTGAACGTATTGACTAGACAATTATAATGGTGTAATTTGTATAAAAACATATTTTTTGATATATTTTAATTAATATACAATTGTGTGTGTTAATATAATAAAAAATGAAAATGTAATAAATATAAATAAATTAAATAACTATTTTTAAGTAATAAGGATTTATTTAACAGGTTTTCAAAAGTCCAATGATTTATTTAACAAGTTTTGAAATGTTCAAGGACTTATTTATTTCAAAAATATGTTCAAGGACTTAATCACACTTCAAACACTAAAGTCCATTGGGTTTTATTAAACTTTTCCCTTTAAACAATAAAAAATTTATTTATGTCATTTTAATTCAAAAGTCGATATATAGACTTTGACAATTATTTTACACAAATAATTTGTTTATGACATTAACTGATGCAAGACATTTTATGATTTGACACTATGACATTAACCAAATACTTTTATATGATAAAGGTACTCTTGGTTTGATGGTGCTAAATGGAAGGCCATTAAATAGGAAGAGAACCTACGAGCCTAGTTTCCCTGATGCAAGTAGTATTGTTGGACGAGAATGTGAGAAAGAGGCGTTGCTCAAGTTGTTGTTGGAAGAAACATGTCATCAGAACTTCAATATCGTGCCCATAGTTGGAATGGGTGGGGTAGGTAAAACCACTCTTGCCCGACTCTTGTTCAACGAAACACAAGTGAAGGACCACTTTGAACTCAAGGCATGGGTTTGTGTTTCTGATGAATTTGATGTATTAATTCAAGATAAGCAAAAGTATCTTAGCATCTGTAACCGGGATATGTAAGGAGTTTGTAGATTTGAATATGCTTCAAACAGATCTTAGGGGGATATGTAAGGAGTTTGTAGATTTGAATATGCTTCAAACAGACCTTAGGGGATATCCAAGAATATTACACACCTTGTTTCATCCACCAATAATCTAAATCAGATTACTGGAAGAATTTTACTAGGTGTCTATAATTTACTATCCTTCTTTGGACTTAGTAAAGACCCCAGTGAAAAATTGTCTAAAACACCTAGCGTCTTTGGACAATTCTCCCACTTTAATAAAAAGGGGGATAATAATGTCAAAATAGAAGAGTTAAAAACTCTTTTAATAAGACAAAAAGAAAAAAACGGAATTATTCGAAGCCCAGTTCGATCTTCTAAGAAATGAAGTCATAGAGTTTACCTCTAAACTTAACGAAATCGAAGAATACTTAAAGAAAATCTTAGGATGAGCCTTAAAGAGTTACAAGAAGATTTCAATAGAAATATTAAGCCACAACTGGGAGAAATCTTAACGTTGCTTAAAGATCAACAGCTCAATAACAATATTGAAGCAGCTGCCGCAAAGATCATAAATGAATTAAAAACATTAATTCAAAAATGTCCTTGCAATCAAGAAATCCTAGATGCCATTTCAAAAGAAACGGTAAAAGGAAAAGAAATCATTAAAATTGATGATAATACTCCAAAAAGAGGGCCTTGGAAGTATAGTTATCCAAACTATGACGTTGGAAACGAGGATCTAGGTTCAAGCAAAAATCCAGACAGTCTTTCATGGCCGCCCATAAAGAACTAATATGGACTACATGAAAACTGTAGAAGATTACTTCTGGAAAACCTAGAAGAAAACGAATTACAAGTCAATAATAACAATTATGAAAAACTTGAGCAAACAATTCGTTTAATGGAAATAGATAATAATCCTATTGCCAATAAAGAAATAGAATCCAGTGATTACTTAAAATCCTTATTCGATTTTAACAAATACGAAATTCTAAACGTCATTGAAGATTTCAGTTCAGACGAACAAGAAACTCTTCACAACTACGAAAGTTCCGATTATGAAATTTTTAATTTTAGAATAGACAAAGAGGAGCCTCCTGTAACGTCCCAAAAATTTCAAGGAATTTAAACCCCTTTTTAAAAAAAAATAACATCTCATTAATTAAACTCATTAAATCATTCAAAACGTTTCGTTTGCAACTCAATAATAAACATTCTCTAGAAACAGTAAACAGCGGAATAAATGGTTTAAAAATGATAATCGTAAATCTTAATAACAATCAGCTCTTCCAGCGCGCCAGTGTGTACTCGTCACGCCTTGGAACCACTCGTACCTGAAACCACAATTTATTGGGAAAGGGTAAGCACGAAGCTTAGTGAATTCAACCACCATAATTAACACAATTATTCCACACTACCCCTAAAACAGATAGTTGCATATAAACAAGCATACAAGTCTACGAACAAATCATAAACATGCATACCTACACCATCCCACCCAAAAGGCATACGTCGGTCCCACCGACCACACGATAACCGTGCAAGCATTACCCGGTCCCACCGAGTTCCTACGCCACCCACGTATACAATTTCGGCCCCACCGAGTTTCTACGCCACCCGCGTATACAAACTTCGGCCCCACCGAGTTCCCACGCCACCCGCGTATACAAACTTCGGACCCACTGAGTTCCTACGCCACCCGCGTGCGTATACATGACAATAAGGTAGCGTTTGGTATGCAGACTGGATGGGACGGGACTGGACAGGACAGGACGGGACAGGACAGGACAGGACAGAACAAAATTAATAGTCTGTCTTGCGTTTGGTACGCCTAGAACAAGACATAACTAATTATATGTTTTGCGTTTGGTATGCAGGACTGGACGGGACTGGACTGTTAAAATGACCACATTGCCCCTAACATGTTAGTTTTATATTTTTCTTACCGTATAATAGTTTTGAATTACACCAACCAAATTTTTAGAGTAAATTACAACTTTGGGTGAATTTTTTTTATCTTATTTAATTGTGTTATTATTATTTTATTTAGTAAAATAAAACAAACCAAAATAAAAACAAAAGGAAGGTTTAGTCTGACTCTAGTGAATTTTAAGGGTATAATGGTAAATTTGAAAATAGTCCCAACTTGTTCCACATGTTTTGGTGGAACTAAAATTTTTAACTTTTGTCCCAGGTGAAACCATTTTTGTCCCACCTTGTCCCATCTCATTTTTGTTCCACGGCTTACCAAACATGGTACTATTTTTTTTAGTCCCGTCCTGTCCCAAGTAGTCTGCATACCAAACGCAGCCTAAAGGTCCCACTAGACACCCCACTATCTAGTCCCACATCACAATTAAATAAAGCTATCACACACGTGCTACCGTAATGTAAAAGTAACCGATATTAAAAATAGTGAGAGAACTCACCTCGTAAGCGCGCCTAGCTCACAAACAATAATTCAAGCTCCACAAATCCAAGATCACTTCCCGACACCTAAACGAACGTTAAAACGTATCAACACGAGGCCCGGACCCTAAAACATGACGCACGATTAAACTGTCGCTAAAACGACTTTTTGGCTTAGAAAACCAGGTCTGTTCGGGACCTGTTTCGACCTCCTTAAACCCAGAAAATCCTCAATTAAAATTAACTACCCGCTAGGCCCGGGTCTTAGCTTTCCAGGGACGTATTACACGCGTCCTAACGATTTTTCTATAATTTATTATGGATTTTACAAAACTGGTTAACTGCACAGCGAAAAACAGCACCTTTCGTTACAAAACAGCAGTTTGACACTAGCTACGGTCCGAACTGGTTTTTCCGCAAAACATAAGAAACTTACTAAACTCAGAATGGGAACTTTTGGCACTGGTTTCATTCCAATCCGACATTCCTAGCAGAAGTTATGCTAGATACAAAACAGGGACAGAAACTGAGAAACTCACATGAAATGATAACAAATGATCATAATTCTATTAAGTCAAAGCTTAACCCAAACAGCCCCGGGAAGCCTAAAACTTACTGGAACAGATCATACCAAGGTGTAACAATAGCCGTGCACCACCCCCCTTGCCGCCTCCGGCGGCGGTGGTGGTCGGCGGCGATCACGCACACACGCACACACACCACCCTCGTATCACCGACCCTCTCTTTCGATCGCTCTACGCGAACCCACCCGCACACACAACCACACATGACCACGACCGCCCCGCACGGCCACCACAGTGGCGGCGCACGGCGGTGGCTGCTTCGCCGGAAAAGAAAAGAAAAAGGAAAAGGAAACGAGGAGAGAAACGTACCCTTGACGATTATGATTCTGCAGCAAGAAAACGACAACCCTTCCTCCTTCACGACCCTCTCCCTCGCGACCTCCTCGCCGGCGTAACAGCTCCGGCGACAGCAGCAGCGGTGGCCGGCGGTTCCTTCTCTCTACTCTCTCGGCGACGACTCTCTCTCTCTTCGATCTCTCTCTCTCTCTCGGTTCTAAATTCCGGCCGACAATCCACAAGAAAGGAAAAAAAATGGCGAAGGTGCCGTAGGTTTTCTTTGGTTTTGTTTCTTGGTTATCTTCTCACGCCACACTACAACAAATCAAGGGTTGTAATTTCTTTTTTTTTCTTTGGTTTACTTCACACGCCACCAACCCTACAAACCATATGGGTCTCGTAAATTTCTGCATGGGCCGAAACCCATGGGAGGGGTTTTGGCCTTTGACACATATAGCCCCTCATCTTACAAACCTCTCGCAACTAACCAAAAATTCCGACACTTTAACGATTAAACCCAACTCGACTAACCCCGTTAACGGAAACCGCGATAAATCAAACTTGAAAGAAAAGAATTAATGCAAGAAATTACATACCGGGGTACGGGCTTTACAACTCTCCCCCACTTGGATTAGGCTTCGTCCTCGAAGTCTAGACCGGCGAATAACTCGGGATAGTTTTCGCGCATCTCCGCTTCGGGCTCCCACGTCCACTCTGAACCCTTCCGGTGCTGCCACTGAACCTTTACCAATCCAATGACCTTGTTGCGCAAGTTCTTCGTCTTTCTCTCAACAAGAGCTATTGGCTTCTCCACGTAGTTGAGTCTTTCGTCAATCTGAATGTCCTCGAGAGGAATCACGGCAGACTCGTCTACTACACACTTCCGTAGTTGAGAAACGTGGAAGGTGTTGTGGATTAAACCCAACTCATCCGGTAACTCTAAACGGTAAGCTACCTTTCCTACTCGAGCAATGACCTTGTAGGGTCCAATGTAACGGGGCCCCAACTTCCCTCGTTTGCGAAACCGAATCACCCCTTTCCAGGGCGAAACCTTCAACAACACATAGTCGCCCACCTGAAACTCTAGATCCGATCGTCTCTTGTCGGCGTAACTCTTTTGCCGACTCTGTGCAGTAACTAGCCGCTCCCGAACCATTTGAATCATCTCAGTCGTCCTCAGCACTATGTCGGTGCTCCCCAGCACCCGATGACCAACCTCGCCCCAACAAACGGGCGTCCTGCATTTCCTACCATGCAACAACTCGTACGGCGGCATGCCAATACTAGAGTGATAGCCGTTGTTGTAGGAAAACTCCGCCAGAGGACGGTACTGATCCCAGCTACCTCCAAAATCGTTAACACAGGCTCGAAGCATATCTTCGAGGGTCTGAATAGTCCGCTCACTCTGCCCGTCCGTCTGCGGATGAAAAGCCGTGCTAAAGTGTAGCCGTGTACCCATCTCCGACCGAAAAACTGACCTCAAAATTATTTTGCTCTTGAGTTTCCTCAAGTTCTTCATTTTCTCGCAAGATATTCATACTAATATTTTAAAACAAGGCTCTGATACCAAGGACGGAAAACGCTGAATAATCTAGAGGCACGAAGTCTAGATTTTAACAAATGACTAATTTGCTTTTAAGCAATTTGAGTCTTTTGTTTTTAATGGCTATGCCAATTTTGACGATAGTCTTGATATTAACCATGGAAGGTTTATATCCAGGAGTACCTTTAGTCTGGGTATCTAAACGATACTGAACATGATCTAATCTAGAGTAATCTTTAGATAGATCGCTGTAGATAATATTAATTTTTGAAATTAACTCGTGGTTAGACGAATTTCTTGCTTGAGTTTTTGAATCACTCATTCGTTTTGTAAAAACGGTAGATGTAGATAAATTGATAAGAATAGAGTACTAGCAAGAGTAGAGATTGTACTTGAAGAAATAATCCAACCAGATAATAAATAGATAAATTTCTTTAAACGAAATTTCATACCCTGTTTCAAAATCTTCCAATGACGCTTCTTTGATTTCCCTAAGCGGCCACCTGCCTAAGCGGTACTCTCCGGCGAAGACTTCTTCCCTCCAGGAAAAGGTTTGAAACATATGAGAATGATAGATAAAGAAAAGGTAGAATTTATTTATTTATACAAGGTTTTTCTGGATATATCTCCATATTACAAGTCTTTACTACATCGCTAGAACCCTATATGGTTCTTACTCACACATATTTAGATAGAGTAGGGGAAAAGAAGAGTGGTAAGGAGAAAGATCAGTGGTGAGGGAAAGGATGATCCTAAAGAAAGGAGAAACTCTTCCTTTTATAAGTAAGGAGAGAGGTTCGTACAAGAATAAAAACGTCATTGCTTACGTCTTTTTGCACTTATTTAAAGAAAATATGCTTTTTCTTTTTCTAAAAGCAGATGCTTTAGCTGTCCACCACTCCTTTGTCTTTTGTAGTGGTGGGGTTGCATTTGGCGCAGGATGCCAAAATACTTTTCTTTTCCAGCTCCTTTTTTATCTTTTGACAAAGAGGAGGGTAGTGGAATCCAAAGACGTGTGGGGACACCAGCTGTCTTCTGAATAATTGAACCTTGTGGAAATCTTCATCAGTCATGGGCTTGGATGAGAAAGATGTCATTAGGCAATAGGGAGTAGCAAGATTAACTTTAATCTTGTCATCTTTGCTAATGTCAAAAACCTGTTTGATAAGAATCAGTAGCTTTTGTTCAGCCAATTCTTGAAGATCAGTTGCTTCAAGGGTTGCTTCCATAGCTTGACTTGGCGCATAGAACTTTTCTTTGGCGACTCCAATTTGAACGTATTTATATGTTTGGATTGGCTCGTCATTGTTATCCCAGAAGATTACCGTACTCTGGACCTTGAGATAGATATCTTTGTCAAGATTATTAAGACATTTTTTCTTATAGGTCTTGACCGCATTCCTGAACTCCTTTGGGAATTTTGATAATTCTAAAAGATTATTAGAAGGATAAACCATAGCTAATAATCCGTATTGATATGCTTCAAGAATAAATTCTGGGTGAGCATTTGGAAAGAAGTTGAAGTAACTAATATTCTTCTTGTCAGAAGTATAGTGGTGTTCTTCTACGAAGGCTAACTCAGTAGAAACTCTTCCCTTTTTGTAAAGATATTTGAACCCTGAATACGATGCTTCAAGATCGTAGTCTTCCATATCTTCGAGTTTTCCGTCTGGCTGTTGGATCTTAGGAATTGTTCCAAGAGTGACTTTGGAGCTCTTCTCTTTTGTTAAAGCCGTCATAAATGGTTTTAACCCCTCAGAATTGTTGATTAATTCTAAAGGTGGTCTGAATTCTGCCTGTGTATAGATATTGGCAGAGACTCTTGCTTCATCAAAGGATTTGTATTTCTTGTGTTTGACGCCAGAAATACCCTTGACTGCTTTTTCTGCCATATTCCAAGATGTGTAAATACATGCTTTAGGGCCGTTAAACACAACATAGAAAGCTTTAGCGCTTAAACCTTCTTGCGAAGGTACTAAAGGTTGAACTTTAGGTTTATGTGGGTCTAGAATTCCCTCGTTTGGTCTTAGGTTTAAACAAGAAGAACCAGACATAGAAGAGGATGAATCCTCATTTTGGCTTTTTCCCAAAGCCACAGGGATCAACGGATTTGTCAATTCTTTACCGAGAGCCGTTTGCTTCGGAATAGCTTTGACTTTTGGTATTTCTACCTCAGGTGTAAAAGTTGCCTGTTTTTGTTCGGAAGAAAATCTTCATACAAAATCCATTTCTGAATCAATGAGAGTTAACTCATTTTGTAAAAGTTGTATTTTCTTTAAGATTAATGCTTTCTGAGCCATTAATTTCTCCATAATTTGTTTCAGACGAGAGGTCTTTGCTCTTGGCGTGAGGCCTTTATTTCTAAGAAGGTATCTTAGAGAAGAAGAGATGTAAGAATGAATTGGTGTACATCTTTAGGTATAGCTCGTCTTCTTTTATAGGCGTTTTGGCCTAGGGTACCTGCAATAGTAAAATGAAGTGACATAATATAATATTTTAGTTTTCATTTTAATCTTGAAATTCCCTTGTCAAAAAATCTGCTAAACAGTTTTTTGTTCCCTCAATGTGCTTTACATCGAAGTTGTATCTAGAAAGCCATTGCTGCCATCTGACCAGTCTTCCTTGCTTATTATCGCCCTGTAACTTAATACTGAGAAAATAAGTAAAGTTTTTATTATCTGTTCTGACTAAAAATCTTATTGGAGTAAGATAAATAGAGAACTTATTTATTACTCTAATTACCGCGAGGTATTCTTTTTCATTAGAGTGATAATTCTTTTCGGCCTCTTTAAAGCTGCCGGAAGCATACCTGCAGATTAATTCTTTTTCTGAATTAATAGCCTTGAGAACTCCTCCCCAGTATTTATCGGAGGCGTCTGTCTCAATGATAAGCTTATCCTCCGGCTGAGGATGATAGAGCTTTGGAAAACTCTTGAGATTCTTTTTAACCTTACTGATGTAAATGGTGTCAGAATCTTTCCATTCCCAAGGAACGTCCTTCTTGAGCTTAACCTGTAAAGGAGTACGAATAGCTGCAAGTTTTGGAATATAATCAGAAGCATATGTTAAAATTCCTAAGAATCTTTGTAGCTGCTTCTTGTCTTCAATTTTATCTGGGAACTTATGAATGTGTTCTAAGATATGACCTTGAGGACAGTGAGTTCCTTGATCAATTTCTAAACCTAAGAAATTAATCTTTGTCTTGAAAAGCTGGGCTTTCTTTTTAGACAAAATAATCCCAAGGGATTGACATTTTTTTAAAACAGCTGCAAGCTGCCAAAGATGTTCTTGTTCGTTACTGCTGAAAATAAGAATATCATCAACATAAACACAACAGAATTTTTCAAATGATCTAAATGCATCCTGCATATGTCTTTGAAATATGGAGGGTGCTTGTTTTAAGCCAAAAGGTACAACCATCCATTGGTAGTGTCCTTGAGGACATGTAAAGGCTGTTAAAAGCTGTGATTCTTGATCTAGCAAAACCTGCCAAAATCCTGATTTACAGTCTAACGAACTAAACATTTTCTTACATCTGATGAGAGCGAGTAACTCGTCTTTTGTTAGGTAAGTTATGGCTGTCACCAATAGTCGCTTCAGTAAGGGACTTGTAGTTAACTACCATTCTTTTCTTTCCACGTCTCTTTTCTGCTTCGTTTTCTACTAAAAAGGCGGGAGACATATGTGGTGATTTACTAGCTATGATAATTTTCATATCTAGTAGCTCTCGAATTTGTTTGCCAAATTCTTCACGATCTTGTGGACTATACTTCATAGGATGAACCTTGACTATAGTGTTGGGATCTTTGAGCTCGATGTTTGCTTTCATCCAATTTTTGGTCTTTGTAGGATCCAAAGGATTGTCTGAACAAACTGAATCTAATAATCTGTTAATTATAGATTTCTTTCTTAAGTCTTCAAGAACAAGATTTTTATTAGTAAAATTCTCATTTTTGAATGTTGTAATCTTATCACTCCCCCTTTTTAAAAGAAGAATTTTATCTGGACTGATATTGAGTGGTTTAGGTTGAGGAATCTTTGATTTCTTTTTCATAGATTCGAGGAAACCTTTAACCCCTACACGATAAGCCGTCGTGATTTTGCTGATGAACACCTCCTTTTCTGCAAGGGTTAGTATAATCATTTTTGTATATTGAGTAAATGGTCCGTAAAGTTGGAGAAAATTATTACCCAAAATAAAATCAATATCTGATTCTTGTTGATAAACAGTAGGAATATGAAATATTTCTCTTGCAATCATGATATTAAGATTTTTGCAAACCTTGTTGATGGTAACAATGGTTCCATTTGCTATCTTGGCCTTGATAGGTCTTTCTGCATTAACCTAGTGTTCTTCAGGGATAACATATTTGCTTGCGACACACATACTGGCACCAGTATCGACATAGCAGTGTAACTCAATCTGTTTATAACCTGTGAATTTTAATTTTCCAGATATATAAATAGAGTTGGGATTAGTGATGTTAGGCATCACTAATTCAATAGTTTCTTCAGTCTGAACCTGAAGAAGATGATTCATTTGAATTTGAACTTTCAGTTTCTGAATTCATTATTTCTATGGAGTATACATCTTGTGTATCTTCATAGGGATTCTCTATAGGATTGTATCCTAAAGAAAATATTGTTTCTAACATTTTTACTTTGTTAGAATTTTGTTTTCTATTTGGGCACTCGTTTGCATAGTGTCCTTCCTCATTGCAGACCCAACATCTACAATTCTTTTTGCCTTTAGGGCAAAATTTTTGCTTTTCGTTAGAAGAATTTCTAGAAGAGTTCTTCTTAACGTATTTTCCTGGTTTAAAAGGTCTTTTCTTTCTTTTAAACCTGTATTTAGAAATGTCTTTTTTATGACGTTTCTTTTTTTTTCTTAGTTCTGCATCCATAATCGTATGGTTGCTCTATTATTTTTTCACAACAATTCTTTGTGAAAGCTTTTAATTTCTTTTGTTTTTTAGTTAGATCACAGATTTTAGAAATCTCTTCTTTAACTATTCTATGGGCAAAGCCAAGACTGACGAGAGCAGAACTAGAGGCTTCTAGTAGAAATCTGTCAAGGGCTTTTTGTCCAACAAAAGGGATTTTAAGAAGATAATCTTTGATGTACTTCTTATAATCTTCTTTGTCTTTAAGCTGATATAAATATTTTTCGTAATCGCAATAGAATTGATCAAGAAAACATATATCACAAAGTTGCATGTTAGTAAGCATGGTTTTTGCTTTACTAATGATTTTTAAAAGTTCTTGTAGTTTATTTTCTGCAAGATCGATTCCTAAAAACATAGTATAGATGGCTTCTAGAATATGTTCAAAGGCTGTAGTTGGTCCTTTTTCTTCGGTCCAATTGGTATTTTTAATAAAACTATTAACAATACCTGTTGTCTTATGTTCGACTAATAACAACACAGAGTTAAGGTCTTCATAAACCTCATTGGTTTGGATGATCAAACTCATTTCTTGAGCCCATTTGTCAATAAGTTCTTTTCTATTTGGGGTACAATCAATATTCAGGATATTATTTCCAAAGATATTGATACTATTATTTTTTGTTATGGGTTCGTTAAAGTTACCTTTTCTTTTCTTGAAACCATTTTTCGTTAAAATAATAGAGCAACCATACGATTATGGATGCAGAACTAAGAAAAAAAAGAAACATCATAAAAAAGACATTTCTAAATACAGGTTTAAAAGAAAGAAAAGACCTTTTAAACCAGGAAAATACGTTAATAAGAACTCTTCTAGAAATTCTTCTAACGAAAAGCAAAAATTTTGCCCTAAAGGCAAAAAGAATTGTAGATGTCGGGTCTGCAATGAGGAAGGACACTATGCAAACGAGTGCCCAAATAGAAAACAAAATTCTAACAAAGTAAAAATGTTAGAAACAATATTTTCTTTAGGATACAATCCTATAGAGAATCCCTATGAAGATACACAAGATGTATACTCCATAGAAATAATGAATTCAGAAACTGAAAGTTCAGATTCAAATGAATCATCTTCTTCAGGTTCAGACTGAAGAAACTATTGAAATAGTGATGCCTAACATCACTAATCCCAACTCTATTTATATATCTGGAAAATTAAAATTCACAGGTTATAAACAGATTGAGTTACACTGCTATGTCGATACTGGTGCCAGTATGTGTGTCGCAAGCAAATATGTTATCCCTGAAGAACACTGGGTTAATGCAGAAAGACCTATCAAGGCCAAGATAGCAAATGGAACCATTGTTACCATCAACAAGGTTTGCAAAAATCTTAATATCATGATTGCAGGAGAAATATTTCATATTCCTACTGTTTATCAACAAGAATCAGATATTGATTTTATTTTGGGTAATAATTTTCTCCAACTTTACGGACCATTTACTCAATATACAAAAATGATTATACTAACCCTTGCAGAAAAGGAGGTGTTCATCAGCAAAATCACGACGGCTTATCGTGTAGGGGTTAAAGGTTTCCTCGAATCTATGAAAAAGAAATCAAAGATTCCTCAACCTAAACCACTCAATATCAGTCCAGATAAAATTCTTCTTTTAAGAAGGGGGAGTGATAAGATTACAACATTCAAAAATGAGAATTTTACTAATAAAAATCTTGTTCTTGAAGACTTAAGAAAGAAATCTATAATTAACAGATTATTAGATTCAGTTTGTTCAGACAATCCTTTGGATCCTACAAAGACCAAAAATTGGATGAAAGCAAACATCGAGCTCAAAGATCCCAACACTATAATCAAGGTTCATCCTATGAAGTATAGTCCACAAGATCGTGAAGAATTTGGCAAACAAATTCGAGAGCTACTAGATATGAAAATTATCATAGCTAGTAAATCACCACATATGTCTCCCGCCTTTTTAGTAGAAAACGAAGCAGAAAAGAGACGTGGAAAGAAAAGAATGGTAGTTAACTACAAGTCCCTTAATGAAGCGACTATTGGTGACAGCCATAACTTACCTAACAAAAGACGAGTTACTCGCTCTCATCAGAGGTAAGAAAATGTTTAGTTCGTTAGACTGTAAATCAGGATTTTGGCAGGTTTTGCTAGATCAAGAATCACAGCTTTTAACAGCCTTTACATGTCCTCAAGGACACTACCAATGGATGGTTGTACCTTTTGGCTTAAAACAAGCACCCTCCATATTTCAAAGACATATGCAGGATGCATTTAGATCATTTGAAAAATTCTGTTGTGTTTATGTTGATGATATTCTTATTTTCAGCAGTAACGAACAAGAACATCTTTGGCAGCTTGCAGCTGTTTTAAAAAAATGTCAATCCCTTGGGATTATTTTGTCTAAAAAGAAAGCCCAGCTTTTCAAGACAAAGATTAATTTCTTAGGTTTAGAAATTGATCAAGGAACTCACTGTCCTCAAGGTCATATCTTAGAACACATTCATAAGTTCCCAGATAAAATTGAAGACAAGAAGCAGCTACAAAGATTCTTAGGAATTTTAACATATGCTTCTGATTATATTCCAAAACTTGCAGCTATTCGTACTCCTTTACAGGTTAAGCTCAAGAAGGACGTTCCTTGGGAATGGAAAGATTCTGACACCATTTACATCAGTAAGGTTAAAAAGAATCTCAAGAGTTTTCCAAAGCCCTATCATCCTCAGCCAGAGGATAAGCTTATCATTGAGACAGACGCCTCCGATAAATACTGGGGAGGAGTTCTCAAGGCTATTAATTCAGAAAAAGAATTAATCTGCAGGTATGCTTCCGGCAGCTTTAAAGAGGCCGAAAAGAATTATCACTCTAATGAAAAAGAATACCTCGCGGTAATTAGAGTAATAAATAAGTTCTCTATTTATCTTACTCCAATAAGATTTTTAGTCAGAACAGATAATAAAAACTTTACTTATTTTCTCAGTATTAAGTTACAGGGCGATAATAAGCAAGGAAGACTAGTCAGATGGCAGCAATGGCTTTCTAGATACAACTTCGATGTAAAGCACATTGAGGGAACAAAAAACTGTTTAGCAGATTTTTTGACAAGGGAATTTCAAGATTAAAATGAAAACTAAAATATTATATTATGTCACTTCATTTTACTATTGCAGGTACCCTAGGCCAAAACGCCTATAAAAGAAGACGAGCTATACCTAAAGATGTACACCAATTCATTCTTACATCTCTTCTTCTCTAAGATACCTTCTTAGAAATAAAGGCCTCACGCCAAGAGCAAAGACCTCTCGTCTGAAACAAATTATGGAGAAATTAATGGCTCAGAAAGCATTAATCTTAAAGAAAATACAACTTTTACAAAATGAGTTAACTCTCCTTGATTCAGAAATGGATTTTGTATGAAGATTTTCTTCCGAACAAAAACAGGCAACTTTTACACCTGAGGTAGAAATACCAAAAGTCAAAGCTATTCCGAAGCAAACGGCTCTCGGTAAAGAATCGACAAATCCGTTGATCCCTGTGGCTTTGGGAAAAAGCCAAAATGAGGATTCATCCTCTTCTACGTCTGGTTCTTCTTGTTTAAACCTAAGACCAAACGAGGGTATTCTAGACCCACATAAACCTAAAGTTCAACCTTTAGTACCTTCGCAAGAAGGTTTAAGCGCTAAAGCTTTCTATGTTGTGTTTAACGGCCCTAAAGCAGGTATTTACACATCTTGGAATATAGCAGAAAAAGCAGTCAAGGGTATTTCTGGCGTCAAACACAAGAAATACAAATCCTTTGATGAAGCAAGAGTCTCTGCCAATATCTACACACAGGCAGAATTCAGACCACCTTTAGAATTAATCAACAATTCTGAGGGGTTAAAACCATTTATGACGGCTTTAACAAAAGAGAAGAGCTCCAAAGTCACTCTTGGAACAATTCCTAAGATCCAGAAGCCAGACGGAAAACTCGAAGATATGGAAGACTACGATCTTGAAGCATCGTATTCAGGGTTCAAATATCTTTACAAAAAGGGAAGAGTTTCTACTGAGTTAGCCTTCGTAGAAGAACACTACTATACTTCTGACAAGAAGAATATTAGTTACTTCAACTTCTTTCCAAATGCTCACACAGAATTTATTCTTGAAGCATATCAATACGGATTATTAGCTATGGTTTATCCTTCTAATAATCTTTTAGAATTATCAAAATTCTCAAAGGAGTTCAGGAATGCGGTCAAGACCTATAAGAAAAAATGTCTTATTAATCTTGACAAAGATATCTATCTCAAGGTCCAGAGTACGGTAATCTTCTGGGATAACAATGACGAGCCAATCCAAACATATAAATACGTTCAAATTGGAGTCGCCAAAGAAAAGTTCTATGCGCCAAGTCAAGCTATGGAAGCAACCCTTGAAGCAACTGATCTTCAAGAATTGGCTGAACAAAAGCTACTGATTCTTATCAAACAGGTTTTTGACATCAGCAAAGATGACAAGATTAAAGTTAATCTTGCTACTCCCTATTGCCTAATGACATCTTTCTCATCCAAGCCCATGACTGATGAAGATTTCCACAAGGTTCAATTATTCAGAAGACAGCTGGTGTCCCCACACGTCTTTGGATTCCACTACCCTCCTCTTTGTCAAAAGATAAAAAAGGAGCTGGAAAAGAAAAGTATTTTGGCATCCTGCGCCAAATGCAACCCCACCACTACAAAAGACAAAGGAGTGATGGACAGCTAAAGCATCTGCTTTTAGAAAAAGAAAAAGCATCTTTTCTTTAAATAAGTGCAAAAAGACGTAAGCAATGACGTTTTTATTCTTGTACGAACCTCTCTCCTTACTTATAAAAGGAAGAGTTTCTCCTTTCTTTAGGATCATCCTTTCCCTCACCACTGATCTTTCTCCTTGCCACTCTTCTTTTCCCCTACTCTATCTAAATATGTAGGGGTGGCAAAAAGTGACCCAACCCGCTAACCCAACCCGAACCAAACCCAATAGTAGCAGGTTGGGTTGAGATTTTCAACCCATTTAAGTTAAATGGGTCAACCCGCCTAACCCAATTAATAAATGGGTTGGGTTGGGTTGAAATTTTCGACCTGTTTCCAACCTGATTTCAACCCATTTACAACCTGCTTTCAACCCATTTAGGACCTGTTTGTAACCCATTTATGACTTGTTTTTAATTTATTATCATTATTTAATTATAATTAATAATTAAAAAGTTAATAAAAAACTAAATATGATTCCACTAAAGTCTAAACATAACTCTAGCCGGCACTTCCTTCCATTTCAATATTCCATCGTTCAAACTATCAAAGTCTAAATTCTCTAAACCCTAGCCGACACTTCCTTCCAGACTTCCAGTTCCAGCCAAGAGAGCGACGCCACGCCTAGAAACTTATTTATTTGACTTTATGGTTGTGTTATTGAAACTTTGAAATTTATTTCACTTTATGGTTGTGTTTTATTGAAACTTTGAACAATTTATTTGGTTTTGTGGTTGTGACTTGTGTATTTGTCATGAAATTATGTTTTTGTTCTTTTGTATTTTATTTAAAGTTTTAAAATTAAATGGGTCAACCCAGGTTCAACCCATTTATTAAACAGGTTGGGTTGAGAAAATCATAAACAGGTCAACCCGCTACCAACCCATTTAAGTATCAGGTTGGGTTGGGTTGAAAATCTCAACCCATTTATTTAAATAGGTTGGGTTGGGTTGAGATTTTCAACCCAATTAATAAATGGGTTGAACCCGAACCCAACCCAACCCAACCCGACCTATTTACACCCCTATAAATATGTGTGAGTAAGAACCATATAGGGTTCTAGCGATGTAGTAAAGACTTGTAATCTGGAGATATATCCAGAAAAACCTTGTATAAATAAATAAATTCTACCTTTTCTCTATCTATCATTCTCATATGTTTCAAACCTTTTCCTGGAGGGAAGAAGTCTTCGCCGGAGAGTACCGCTTAGGCAGGTGGCCGCTTAGGGAAATCAAAGAAGCGTCCTTGGAAGATTTTGAAACAGGGTATGAAATTTCGTTTAAAGAAATTTATCTATTTATTATCTGGTTGGATTATTTCTTCAAGTACAATCTCTACTCTTGCTAGTACTCTATTCTTATCAATTTATCTACATCTACCGTTTTACAAAACGAATGAGTGATTCAAAAACTCAAGCAAGAAATTCGTCTAACCACGAGTTAATTTCAAAAATTAATATTATCTACAGCGATCTATCTAAAGATTACTCTAGATTAGATCATGTTCAGTATCGTTTAGATACCCAGACTAAAGGTACTCCTGGATATAAACCTTCCATGGTTAATATCAAGACTATCGTCAAAATTGGCATAGCCATTAAAAACAAAAGACTCAAATTGCTTAAAAGCAAATTAGTCATTTGTTAAAATCTAGACTTCATGCCTCTAGATTATTCAGCGTTTTCCGTCCTTGGTATCAGAGCCTTGTTTTAAAATATTAGTATGAATATCTTGCGAGAAACAGGGTATGTAATATTCTTGTTTCCTGTGGAACCACTAAAGCTAAAATGCGTAGGGTTCTGGTCAGCTCCTTCAGTCAATTGCTTGAAATTGAGGATTTGTCATTTTTTATAAATATGTGGAGACATATTTAAAGAGTTTTCTGAAACTAAATTCTTTGGCATAATTTAGCTTAGATTCTCTAATTTTAGACATAGATTGTCAACTCGTTTAGAGACACTGCGAAGAAGGTCTCTCTGAGATGGTTCTCTAGTGCTAGAAGGTTCATATCTTCTATTAGAGGACTCTCCAATCTCTAGGTTGTTATTCCTAAAGCTTATTCTAGGTTTCTGTTCTAGAACTGGTTTATTCTTTGCAATATCTATTGCCCAAGAATTGTCTAAGGGACTGATTTAAGAGAATTGCTTCTCTTCAATAGCACCTATTTCAGAAAATACATCTTCTATTTCTATGTATTCTGATTTCTTGTAGTCAACACTATGATGACTATTGGTTAACGCATAAGCTACCAAGTAAGTTATACTGAAGACTTTGTCTCCTGAGTTCATCAAATTTTCTCTTTCGAACCGGTGGACGAAAGAAAGTACTTGATCTAAATTCTTAGTGTCTAGACTAAGTAAATATGACAATAGTATAAAGGGATCTCCACCCTTGGATGCACATTAGGATGAGATGCACCGAGACCCAATGCACCAAATCAATCCCCGTATAAAGAGCGATTTATGGGTGAGTTTGAAATTAAAAATGATCAAAAGTTCAGATCTTTTCTCACCTTCTCACCTTAACTATTCTTCTCACACAATCCTTCGCCAAAGTCAATTATGAATCTCGTTTTTTTTTATCTGATGAGACTACAATTCATACATATATATATGTTGGCTTGCGGTTTTATTAGCAACTTCTTTTTGTTTTGTCTAGTCATTGCTTCCTCAAATCGGAAAGAGTCGTTCAATGTAACAAAGCTAAAAGCAGAAACTGGAGCATAATCAGCGTACACTTGAAAATTCTTCTACAAATGGGTTATATATGTATACAAAGTCTTTTATGGTATAATAGTTTGTTTATTAATCTCCTTGTCAAATTACTTACTTCTAAAGTTAAACTTTGTAGAAATCATGAGATTTATTGGGATTTTTTTATATGTACCTTAGTCTAGGGTGATCGAACAGAGAGTTTGAGTCGTGTAGCGGAACTGCAAAAGACAACTTATGCAACATGGTGAAGGAATTACAGATATCTTGCACCCATGCCTCTGAATTCAAAGTGACACTCATAAATAAACATCCAACACTTGCAATACTGTAAGATTGGATCATTTATTCTTTATATATAGCATAATATATAGCATACTTCTTTATACAAAATTTAAATTCCGTCAAACCAGACGATGATTTTTCCTTGTTATTATCAGAGTTAGGAAAAGAGAAGAATGTATTGGGTGATTAGTACTATTTATAGCCAAGTAAATATATGTTCCCATAATTAAGTTCTAACGACACTGAGAATGTAATCAAATTTATGAAAAGTTAAAATGTAATTTCCAAGAAAGTCAGAAAATAAAGTGTGCATACATATATTTATGAATATAAATACTATATACTTCGAAAACGAATTCATTTGATAGCATTTTTAATTGGTGGGAATCATCCTGAGGTGAAGAATGGGAGACATTATATGGGATCCAAGCTCTCATTAATGATGCTTTTAGAAAGAAATAACCGATGAACACATCAAATGATGGTTGAGGGGGTGTTTGGGATTGTTTATTTTTTTGACTTATTTGCTTATTTGCTTATTGGCAGGGAAGCCATTAATGGTATTTCATTCGAAGTGGTGTATTTCAAGTTGGAGAGTTGGATCTGCCTCGGGCTTTGTCTTTGTTTCTATAGGATGTCGCCCTGCTTCCCTTTTCCCTCTCGATAGAGGGCTATTCACTGGGCCAAGAGCACCCCTCGAGTAAAAGCTTCTACAGCCGGTTGATCAAAATGAGGATCCCAAATTGCATGAGCAATAGGTCTAAAACAAAAACCCTTCCTTAGAAGTCTAAACCAAGGCATTCCATTTCTAATACATCCCGGGACGAACCCTGGGGCACTATTGAGGAAGAGCTTCAATAAAATGGAGACGAGCCGGAATAATCCCCCTTTGGCAAGACGAAGAGGGACAAGAGGTTCTTCATAGTAAAGATATGGATAAAGGTAGACAGTCGGTCCATCAAAATGGCAGTTCCTGCCCCTTGGGAGGTACAAATAAATGACTACTTGAATCGGGATTCTAAAGGAACAATTAAGTGAACGGGTCATAACGCCGCTGTTTCGGGCGGGCAAAGGGTCCAAAGGACACGTAGCCGGGGGCGAGTCAGAAAATCCAAGAATGTCTAAGGGCTGGACGGAGGATATCACGATTATGATCCCTATGGGGCTTGTATCGAATCTTTACCCATCGCAAATAAGCTATTTTTAGTGTTTGGATTGTAAAAATAAAAAGTACTTACGACTTTTCCGCACCACAAATAAGTTGTTTTTGATAGGTTAATTCATTCTAACTTATTTGAAACTGCTTATAACTTATTTGTCCAAATTACATTTTTACTCTCAACTTCTTTTTAGCACAACATAAGTTGATAAACACTTTTGTAAAAAAACATAAGTTGTTTTAAATAAGCAATTCCAAACACCCGTGAATCATCACCTTCTATAGGTTAAGGATTCTAACTTCATAAGATGGAGAATAAATGTGAGTTTTATTTGTTGTATATAAATTAATTATATACTTAAAAACAACATTCGGCATACCACCAACTCGAAGATTTGGCAACTGAAGCTATCTATAGTGGGTTGACATGAATTATATGATCTATCTAAAGTAATGTTGGTGATTTTAGTGAAATCATCGGTCATTTTGTGTAGTTGGATTCACAATGGTAATAATGGGGTTGTTAGCTAAGCTATAACATGAGTTAGGAGGTGTGGAGTGCACACTCGTGTAAGCTAACTAGAACCCGGGATTGTTGGACGGTTAAAATCGACAAGTTACAAAGTGGTTTCATGAGCTGGGTGTCGGGGCTAGTTGTGGCGCTAGTTGAACTAGCACGAAAGTAGCGCCAAGCTCTGGATTGTTGCACGCGCTCCTTTTGGCGCTAGTTGAACTAGCACGAAAGTAGCGCCAAGCTCTGGAATGTTGCCCGCACTCCTTTTGGCGCTAGTTGAACTAGCACGAAAGTAGCGCCGGAGTCTGGAAGGCTTTTCTCATTTGTAACTCCCGTCATTAATTCCTCAATCAATCCCATTAAGTGGGATATTATTACCAGTATCAATATAGGTCGGTTACAACTCTCTAAAGGTGTATAAGTATGAATCGATCATTGCCTTGATCGATACACCGAAACAAAGAGATTATCCCCTAGAGAATTTCGTGATACCCAGGCATATAGGGTCGAAATATCTCTTACGGAAAGCGAGCTCTCACGCGATCTCTGCGTTTATCCAAGTTCTTACGATCACCTCTTCCTCATCTCTTTCTCGAATTCCCCCAACAAGTATTACCACCAACACCAAGTACTTATAAGATCTAGATAACGGAAGAAAAAAAGGTATCGTTTGTTTAACTGTGTTCACTGTTCGAGATTGTAATGAGTTACTCGAGCTTGAACTCATTTATCTCGTTGACTTACAGTAATTTCTCAAGCTCAAGTTGGTCTTGAAAAAATCAAGTCCATTTAATTTAACGAGTCGAGCATCTCGCAACATTAATATTCGACTCAACTCGTCCGAAAACTTGATAATTTTTTTAATCAAGTCAAGTTGAGTCGAGTTATAAAGCATACATTTTTTTATCCAATTATAATCATATGTAAAACCATTATATATAGGGGGTTTTCAAGGGAAAACTAGTTATTTTGTGGTAACTGTACGAACCAATGTGAGCCACATATTAAACTATAAATTAGAAAATTATTAATTTTGGTAATTTTGTTTGAAATTTAAATAAAAGAACATTTTAGGTATTTTTAAAATCTCCTCTCTCCTCTCTCCTCTCTCCTCTCTCCTCTCTCCAGCAGATATACGATTATGATAATGATATCACAAGAACAAATGTGATATCACTGTGATACCCCCAGTGTGATACCCAGAATACATACAAGAACAAATGTGATATCACTGTGATACCACCAGTAAACATACAAGAACAAATGTGATATCACTGTGATACCCACTATGATACCATTGTGGAAGGTTGTTCAGCTTGTGAGCTACTTAGATGTGATGGTACAGGTATTAACCACCAACAATTCATTTTATGTGTTTATTATTACCGAAATTTGTATTTAAAAAAAATTATTATATCGAACAGTTGGACCTGGTGGGAGTCTAGATGAAAACAGTGAAACTACAAATCTACAATCGATGCCTTAATCATGAATGGGGTAACAACACTTAAACATTCAGATAATTGAATCTTGTGTTTCCCTTTTTTTGATTTTGTTTAAAAAACCATTAACTTTGCATTGTATATTGGGACTGCTAAGATTCATATAGGCAACAATGGAGGTTGGAGCCGTTGTTGCCATGAGATATATTTGAATAAATATATTAAATTTATTAGCTGTAAAATAACAAATTTACCAATTTGTCCTTTTACTTTATTTTAAAAATAAAATTAATTATATTAAATGAGTGGCTCATATTGGTTCTTACAGTTATCACAAACTAATTAGTTCTCATTTGATTAAGCCCCTTCATTTCCATAACATCCAATTCTAACAAACTGTATAAACCAATCTTAGCCGTCTATCTTGTTTAATAAATATTGAGTAAATTACATATTTGGTCCCTGTGGTTTGGTACCCATTACGATGGAGGTCCCTGAACCCTAAAATTCATGGATGGGGTCCCTAATCTACGCTTTTCTCACGACTGGGTCCCTGAACCTAACTGTCGTTAAAAACCTTCATTAAGTCAGGGGCATTTTGGTCAATTTACTTATATATACTTTTTTATTTTCTAATAATAATTTAAAAGTATTAATATTATATAATATATATATATATATATGTGTGTGTGTGTGTGTACCAATACACCGGACACTCCTCCATCTTTTTCTTCTTCGATGAGACCTCCGGCGAACCCAACCTTCGTCCCTCCCTTTTTCCAGTGACCCTCTCCTTCTCCCTCAATACAACAATTTCAGAGATGATTTTTCCTCTTTTGAAACCACAACAATGGCAACTCGAAAGGTTTCAGCTTCAACAGCGAGGTCACACACCAGGAAATCCAACTCCGATTCTTCATCTCGTTTCCCTTCAGGTACCTCTGCTTAATTCTCTCACCAATCTTCCTATCTATTTCTCGTTTTAATCAATCAAGAATCAAACCAGGGCCAGGGCCATCTGGAAGAAACCCCATTCGATTTGCAGTCGTTTTCTTCGCCAAATCGAAAACCACAATGACCAATCGAGAACCTGCAGACGTGAAAACCAGGGGCCATCTCCAGACGTGAAAACCAATCGAGAACCTTGAGAGAAATCGAACCAGATCTGGAATATCTGGATGAGAACCTGCAGAGACGATCGATTTGGAACCAGATCTGAAATATCTCGATGTGGAAGCAGTCAGTTAAAATCAGTTTTTGTTTTAGATTTAGGGTTCTTTACAATAATGTTAAATAGTGATTTTGATAAGTTTGATCTTCATTTTGATGAGTTTGGGCTGTTGATTGATTATGTGGGTGTGTTTTCTAGTGGTTACCGGAGAAGGTGGTTTTCATCAGAGAAGGTAGCCGGAGAAGATGGTATTCACCGGAGAAGATGGTATTCAATAAGAAAACCTGAAATGACTAAATTGCCCCTCACGTGAGGGGCACATGGAGAGCTTAATAGAGCATTTTTAACGACAGTTAGGGTTTAGGGACCCCAGTCGTGAGAAAAGCGTAGTCAAGGGACCCCATCCATGAATTTTAGAGTTCAGGGACCTCCATCGTAATGGGTACCAAACTACAGGGACCAAATATGTAATTTACTCATAAATATTTGATTACATTTTGTTTCATAATCTAAAGTCATTATCATAATTAATGTACTTATCATGCTCCTCCCCGAGAACACTCTGAATTATTTGTTCTTTTTGGAGCTCCCCCTCCCAAAGGGGGAGCACAAAAAAACAATTGCTCATGCTCCTGTACACAGAAACACTCTCTTGTAAGGCCCACTTGATGGAGTTATTTAGTTTCAATAGAAGTAGGATGTCCACTCCCAAACCCCCTCAAGGGGGGAGTGGTTATCGCCAGAAACTTCTATATATATCTCAATCATAATTAATGAATAATGATAATTACCCATAAATATCTCTATTGTTTCCTAATATAAGTAGGGTTGGCCGGTTGGGTTCCGGTGATAAGTGGAGGTTAACGTGAGAATCGTGAGAAGTGGTTGTCAACCGTTGGATGATAAATGGACGCACATTAGGATGAGATGCACCAAGATAAGATGCATTGATATGCACCAGATCAATTCTTTTCTAAGTCGCAATTCATGGGAGAGCATGAGATTAAAAGAAATCAAGGGTTCACGTTCACTTCTCACGTTTTCTAACGTTAACTCAACTTCTCATACGATTCTTTTTCATATAAGTATCGATTATAGTTTGAATTTGTTAAAATCAGATGGTTTGTAAATAAAACCTCTCCTATATATATATATATATATATATATCGGTGGTTTCATTTACACACCATCATAATATCTACAATCCGTTCAAACTCATACCACTCAATCATATTTTTTTTTCTTTTTCACTTTTTACAAACCACTCTTCATGCATTTGTTAAATGACTATTTAAAGACCACCCACATTTGTTTATGTATATGTTAAATGACCATTTTACCCTCAGGATAGATAGTTAAGCACATAACACCTAATTATTCCATCACATTGTTAATATATATTTAATATTTTAGTATTAAATTTATATATAGTAAAATTTATTTATAAAATACTAGAAGTCTACTCGAGCAATGTAGCACGATATATCTCGATTTTAATGTTCTAATTTATTTTAATGTGTGATTTTGAAAAAACGATCATTTTAAAGAATGACGTTTTTTAAGGAGTTCATGATTTGAGTATTTGAAAGTGGTTAGAGATAAGAATTAACTAATAAGAGTCTACGATTTAAGGATTTGAAGGTTGCTAGAGATAAGTATTAATCAAGTAATTAGCATTAAAAACGGTACATAAAGCTTCATTAGTTGTTTTTAAGAGATTTTAAGTAATTAACATTAAATAGCGGTACGTGAAACTTTAAGGGTTGTTTTAAAAAAATTGATAAATGTTTTATCATATAAGTATAGATTAAAAGTTTAATTCATCGTTATTGGATAAATATTATTGAACGCTATCGCATAACATAAAAATAATATTACATCTTTATAAAATCTTTTTTGAAGTGTTCACTAGATTCTCTAAATAGCCATGTTTTCGGATCAGTTGCACATCGACTAATTTTAAGAATATCGGTCATGCTATGAAATCATGAATGAGGCGGCCAACTGATGCGTACGATGAACCGCCGTCAACCACCGTGGCCCGACTCATTTCGCTCATCTTTTTTACTTTTGCTCTCACCTCCTCATCCGCCATCAACCGCCTTATCCCGCTCTCTATCTCCTCTGCCGTCACAACCACCGTATTTCCCTCCCGACGAAACACATTGTCCTTATAATCCAACTTAATATCCACCGCCAATCCCAACTCCACCACCATTTCGAATGCATTCATCTGTTGTTCGGTGTACAATGGCCATGTGGCCGTCGGTACACCAAACCACAAACTCTCCAACATCGAGTTCCACCCACAGTGGGACACGAACCCTCCCACGGCTTCGTGAGCCAATATCGACACTTGTGGTGCCCATCCAATCACTTTCCCAAACCCATTGGTGCGCTCTAGGAACCCATCTGGTAATATTGATCTTGGATCATCGTAATCGTCTGGGAGGACTTTGAATGATTGCTCCGGTGAAGGAGGGCGACGAACGGACCACACGAAACGGTGGCCGCTTCTCTCTAAAGCGTACGCTATCTCCTTTAGTTGGACCTATAAGATAAGTATATTCCATCATCTATTTTATTATCTCAATAGGGCAGTAATAAATCAAAACCACTTGTAAATACGTATAAACAAAACAAATGACTTTTACCCATAAAATTCCCCCAACGAAATTTTCGTCGGTGATTACCCATGGATCACCCAGAAAATATCAATGGTTTGGTAGAATCTCATGTTTTTAAAGAAAATATCCATGAATCACCCACATAATCCCTGAGTAATTGTCACTGATTTGCATTACCTACAAAAAATTTACCCACCAACTTTTTTGATGGTTTTGTGACAAATCACCTTTAACGACAAAATTTCCAGGGAAAAGTTCGTAGGCAAAAGTATTTCGTTTAAAGAAAATGGCTTCATCAGCAATGTCCACGTAACATTACGTGATGATATCATTTCCTTTTAATCATTTAATTTATATGTTACGATACCTCCTCAAAACTTCCCATACTCCCAAAGCACAAGAACACGACCGAGGACGGTGGTTGACCGTCCAACCAACGGATGACATCTTTATCCTCGTCTTTTCCGGCAACACCGTTGAGATTGAGTACGGGTCCCACCGCATACACCGACGGGAAGTTGGTGTACGAAGAAAAAGACTCGATTGCATGGGTTTCCAACTCCAAGAACGTATTAACCATGATCGCTTTCACTTCTCTAAATTTCTGAATAGAAACCGTCAAAAAGTCCAACCCGTCTCGAGTCTGGTACACCGCAGGATAAACCGTCATCGGCACCGGCTTAACGAAGCTCGGAATCCGTAACTCGCCATCGGATTTGCTCAACGCAATAATATCTTCTTGCTTCTGATTCCTACAAAGGGTGTCCATATACAACTTAAAGCCAAGAAAAGCGGCATTCGAAGTGAAGAACGCGTAACTTGGAATACTGAACTCATTGGCCACATCTATCATTCCGGTACACAATATATCAACGACAAACCCAGTGATTCGAACGGAACCCGGTCGACTCAGCATGTCGGAGACAACATTTCTGACATAATTGCGGTGACTGTTGATGAATTCATAGAAGGAAGTGAAGGGAGCTTTGAGGTCGAGCTTTGATGCGGTTTCTTGATCTCGAGGGAGTTGGATGAATCGTATGCGTTGGATCGGGTTCGTAAGCAAGGATTG
Source organism: Saussurea involucrata (assembly GCA_033807775.1). Taxonomy (NCBI): domain Eukaryota; kingdom Viridiplantae; phylum Streptophyta; class Magnoliopsida; order Asterales; family Asteraceae; genus Saussurea; species Saussurea involucrata. The sequence goes on along the minus strand of CM066313.1, from coordinate 21,482,446 downwards.
GATGTAGGTGGTGATAACTGAGGAAGAATAAGGAGGGTGAATGAGAAGAACTGTGATGGCGATGGATTGATGACGATTGATGAGTAGTTTTGCCATCTCCATGGTGGACATGATATGACCAACCCCTGGGGCAGGGATGAATACTAGCTCTACTGCAACTGCACTATTCTCCATGAATCGAAGCTTAATTGTGTTATGTTTATGTTCTTAATATATTTGATATATATATATATATATATATATATATATATATATATATATATATATATATATAGCCTTAGGTTCAATAGAGAAGTGCAAATATTTAGAGAAGTAGAGAAGTAAAAAAACACGGGTCCGTTCATATATGAACGTTCATATATGAATGTTCATATATGACTGTTATATGAACGTTCATATATGACTGTTTATATATGAACGTTCATATATGAACGGACCCGTGTTTTTTTACTTCTCTACTTCTCTAAATATTTGCACTTCTTTATTGAACCTTTCCCTATATATATATATATAATATTGATTGAGTTGATGATGTGATTTCATTAGTGGAACCACTTTGTATGTTTGTAGATATATATTTTAATGATTTACTTGGATAACAAGAACACTTGATCACCAAGCTAGGAAATTAATGGACCACGTGAAAGAGACGTTGGTATATAACTAAACAAACAAATCATGTCCCTTGTTTGTTTCTTTTATATACATATATATATATATATATACACAACTTTATTTTCACATATGTTAAATAAATATTAAATGTCTTGCTGTCACTAACATAACTTTTGAATAATTGACATCTTTTAAACTTACTCTTATCAGTTTAATGTACATAGTTGGATTCCAGTAAAAAGTGTCAAATATAGTAAGAAACGTGATAATTTGTTATTAACCGTTGAATGAGAAATGCACGAACATTAGAATGAGATGTATCGAGATAAGATCATGAAGATGCACCGGATCAATTCATTTTTAAGCCGCAATTCTTGGAATGGTATTTGATTAAAAGTGATCTAACAGTTTAAAACTACTTCTCACATTTCTCACATGATCTCATATATATATATATGAAAATTCAAACGATAACACTAACTATTTAAGAAAACACGAAAACAACAAATCATGTATAAAATCACATGTAATTTTACATTAACAGCAAAAAATTAGACACGTGCGACTTTGGCCGCGACTTAAAGGTAAAGTCACATGAATCAGATATGATTTTCTACGTGACTCATGTATGATTTTGTACATTAACGGGCGTTCGCGTATTTACTTAAATAGTTAGTGTTCTCGTTTGAACCTGTAACACCCTCGAAATTGGAAAGAGCAACTAAAAAGCTTCGATTAAATAGACAATTGAGGATAAAATTCTTACTACAACCAACCTTGAAATCACCTCAATAATAAAAACGTAATAACTTCAGCATTAACCATAACCTAAGTCATACACAAAGACTACAAAGGTCGAGTGTTACTTAATCCCAAAACAAAGTTGCTAATCGCAAAACGCGAAAAACTTCACCAAGCCACTTACTCCTTGAACACACATCTAGCTCTCCACTCTTCATAGTGTCACTAGAACTATTCCCCAACCGAAACCTGTTGCACATGCTGACAAATAAAAAGAGGTTAGACTAACGCCTAGTGAGTTCAAGAGTTTTTCAACATGATAGAATAATCCGTTAAATGAAAAGGATGTAGTTTGAAAACATAATTTCCCAAAAGAATTTATAATAATTATGCGAACAACCCATTTTCCCAACGCACACAATTTTTGTGACGGAAGCTCTCATATAAAGTGTTTCCCAAATATAAACTCAAATCCAAAACTCACTCAAAACGTGGATAAATGTTAAATTTCCAAATAATATAAACGTAAATGAAACACCATTGTTCAAAACATCCAAACAAGGATGAGGTATAATACATCGCCTATAAACCATGGAAAACAATCCATTTAAATATATAATTACGTCACCGAAAACAAGAATAAAAGTAAATACCCAAAACAACACCTTTCGGTGACGGGGAAGACCCGGTTCCATCGAATATGACGGGCACACAAAGTTAGGTCACTTATCAATGTTATCGAGATTCACGTATTGGATGTCGAGCTCGGCTACTTAAAGCGTACACCCATGGAGTATCAACTTCAACCCCTCTAGGTCTATACATTGAGTTATCCATATCCAAGAAACATACTAGGCACATAGGACTTACACCTTACCTCGATGCCTATTTCGTGCTGCAATGTGGAAAACTAGCGTTCCATCATTGAACGTAAAACTCGAGTGCCTATGGATCCATAGCAATAAGGTCTAAACATTACATGACTCTAAATGAATGAAATAGCGCATTCAAAACATGTAATTCTCAAATAAATATAAATTATGACCAAAGCTCTACGTGAGCCATCAAAACTTAGACAAATGTCCCTAAAACCCAACATAATCAAATACCGAGCCACAAGTTAAATAAATCAAAAGACCATTTGTTAAAAGTCATGAAATGCAATAAAACGTAAATATCCTATGTTTATACGAAGCGTGCACCATATACATAAGTAACCCCACGCCACTCTAGATTAAGACATGTCATTTTCCAAAACACCCATCAAGGTGCATTTATACCAAAAGATTTACACTCGTAAGTTAAATCGTTCAAATATCAATACCCAAGATTTACTCGTCAAAATACTCAAAACACATCTATTCCCCAAACCAAAAGGTTTACAGTTTCCAAAATGTTCGCAAGGACGCGAGTGTTCAAAATCTAAAGACTCACACGATCGTATTTTCAAAGCGTACCATAACACCAACTATGCATATTTCCAACAAACACTAAAATGCATTTGTAACACCCTCAAATTTGAAAAGAGCAACTAAATAAAAACTTCGATAAAGTTCATTCTACAAAACCATCAATGGAAATACCTCAACTTTAAAAACATAAAAAATTACTCTAACAATTCAATAACTTAAATCACACCAAAACTAAGTAAGGTCGGGTGTTACTTAACCCAACTACAAACTGCTATTCCCAAATATAAATGCGGAAGACTTGACCAAGCTAAACGTTCCTTGAGCACACAAGTAGCACTCAAACTCTTCACAGTGTCGCTAACACCATTCCCCAACCGGAACCTGATGCACATGCCGACAAATAAAAAGGTTAGGCTAACGCCTAGTTAGTTCAAGAGTTTATATCTTGAGCAAAATAATTCGTTAAACGAAAAGAGCACAATTTAAATCATGATTTTCCGAAAAAGTTTATATAAATATGCAAACAACTCATTTTCCCAACGCACACAATTTCAGTAACGAAAGCTCTAATATATAACGGTTTCCAAAATGAAATCAATTCCATAACTTACTCAAAAAGGCGGATAAATATTTAATTTCCAAATAATATAAACATGAATAGAACTCTATTATTCAAAACATCCAGACACGGATAGGCATAATACGTCGCCCACAAATCATGGAAAACAATCCATATAAATATAAAACGTCATCGAAAACATGGATAGAGATAAATACCCAAAACAACACCTTTCGATGACGGGGGGACCCAGTTCTATCGAATGTGGCGGGCACACAAAGTTAAGTCACTTATCAACGTTCTTGGATTATAATCATAAGACATATCAAGCTCAGCATCTTTAAGCGTACACTTGTGGAGTATAAACTTCAACCCCTCTAGGTCTGTACATTGAGTTATACAAATCCAAGGGAATATATTAGCACATGGGTCTTACACCTTACCTCGATGCTTAAATGTGCCTCAATGTGGAAAACTAGTGTCCCATCATTGGCATAATACCCAAGTGCAAGGACATCAAGTTCAACCACCCACGATCTATACCTCTAGTCCTTCGCAAAGGGTCTTTCGGTCTACGATTTCGACCACCCACGGTCTATACCTCGCTCCCACTAACCAAAATTATTTCCATATCCAAAACAGGGATACAATTCCCTTTACACCAAATGACTGACTCATATGCCTATGGATCCAATGCATTACAGTCTAAAACGTTACATGACTCCAAGAATGAACTAATGCATTCAGAACATGTAACTCACAAATAAAATGCAATTAAGTGCATAACATGTCAAAGGCTCCTTATCGAGCTACTAAAACTGGGCAAATACCCCAAACACTCATTTGAGTATAAATCGAGCCCAAAATGGCATAATAAACATTTGACTAAAATACGTGAGCCAATATGGTTACATAAACCAAAATGCATCTTTTCCCAAACATTTGATCATTCAAAATAAAATCGCTAACACATCAAAAGATATCAATAATCAACTGTTAGTTACCAAAAATCTTGGCTCATTAGATTTATCACTTATATATCAATGTTTCTTAGAACTCACGGGAAGTACACACAAGTACTCTAACTCGTATCAAGGCACACCTCAACATTGTTCATCTAAAACTTAAATTCGTAGCAGGGCAAGATGATTTCAATCATAAATCACTAATTGCCAAGATCAAATATCCGCAAAGTCATTGTTTGCTTTCCAACCATCTCAAGGAATTCAACACGGATGACACCCCAAACCCCAAATGAGTCATTGCCCTCAAAAGCTGAAGAAATTTATGAGAAGATGAATAATATTTCTTTACAAAATGAATAATATTCTTTAAAAGATAGATCTTATTCCTTACAAGGTGAATAATATTCTTTAGAGAATGGATAATATTCTTTACAAGGTGAATAATATTCTTTAGAAGATGAATAATATTCTTTCCAAGATGGATATTATTCTTTAAAAGATGAATAACATTCTTTAGATGATGAATAATATTCCTTACGTTTAACCAGAACAAACCAAGGCTTTCATAGCCATAACATAAAGAAGGAAAAGCAACTAATAATTACAAAAGATTACAAGGGATATTAAGGCAGTTAAATAATACTAGGAGCCATCCCTTATCAATGGCCACAGGTAGGAGTAAGGAAGAATCAACAATGAGTAGAAATCAGATTTGGACCATACTGACACCAGAACTTGAATCCCAAACTATACAACTCAATTGACGAATTCCAAAACTTTCTTACCGAAGGCCAACTAAAAGGGAGCAATACTAACACTTAATATGATGTATGTAAAATGATCCCTCAATTCAAATCCAATTATGTGCAAACAACCACACAAAGCTTTAGGCCGAAGATTTACTGTAATGGAAATAGTCGGATAACTCATAAGTCTAATACCTCAAAATCAAAAGTACACTGACTTAACAAGCGGTACCACTCGGATTACAGTACTATCACAAGTTGTACTATCCAACACTTCCACTTCCAAGTCCCTTTGAGCCCCCACTCTTAAAGAGAGTTTCTTAACATTTAAGGCCCTAACAAGTTCAAGGTTTCAAGTGCAGGGCTCAACAAATATGCCAATCCAACAAAATTTATAAGAATTTTCAACGCAAAATCTTTATAATAATTAGTCTTACGTGTAAAAATCTACTACCGTTTACTCTGTAGTTGTGTAAAGTATACACACTTGTCACACATATAAAAATCATTTTGAAAACTACTTGATCACAAATCAAGCAAATAACGATGACGCAAAAATATGCTCGATGAACTTTTAAAATGAACGGTTATGGTTCTAGCATGTATCTACTTATGCCATGCACGTCGAGTAGTTTTCCTGCATTAAAGTAGTGTGCAACAGGTTGTTTATACAAAACTTAAAAGAGAAACTTCACGTAATCGAGTTCCAAAATTTTCCCATTTAACTATACAATGACGTGGGATGAAATTTCCCAACAAGACCCACATGCATCAGTTTATCTTCTCAAAACTTAGCAAAACGATATGTGCATGCGATTTAGTTGTAACATGAAATAATTTAGATTGGCTTCAAATTTCAAGTTGTACAGACAATATGCATCTTTATTCCAAAAGTGGTGGCTATAATGCCTTGCATATCAATAAACAATATAATGCATATGTGTGAACCAATAGCGATGGTAACTACAACTGAAAATGCACAAAACAAAGCATTAAGATAAATTGTCATGGTACTCTTATACTCACGCCAAAAGTATAAATTGATTCGTACGGCAATAATGTGTGATGAAATGTATTAACACAAAACTCTACAGAGAAACCACACAATATCAAAATTTCAAAATTTTCAATTTTTGTTGCAATACGACATAAAGTAACGTTTCTCAATAAAAGTTGCATGGAATAAAATTCTCAATAAAACCCAAGTACCAAACAGGGAAATAACTCCTTCAATCAAAACCTTAACATATGTGGAGGAGATCCAATATCAATGTCATAAATCGCAGTTACTTGCCCAAGACCTTAAACCAGTGGCGGACCCAGGATTTTAGGTGAGCGGGTGCACAAACGAAAAGCCTAAGAAATTATTGTTGATGTGTTTTTCTCCGAATTCTGTCTTTAGGGGACCTTTTAAGCTTTTAGTTGATTTCGAGATATTTATTTCCAATCTTTGGTTGATTTCGAGGGATTTTTTAAGTTTTTTTTGTCGAATTCGACTATTTTTTTGGTTTTTTTGTGTCGATTCGAGATAATTTGTGGGGTTTTTTTGATTGATTTCAAAAGAATTTTTTGATTTTTTGGTTGATTTCGAGAATAAATTTTTGGATGTTTTGCAAATCAAAATTAACTATGCATATAGACTTTCATGTAATAATAATCAAATCAATAACAAAAAACACAAATTAGAAATATAAAGATGAAAATTTTATAATTTTGGAGAGAGTTAATGATCAAATTAATAGAGTATTTAATGTGTATTAAATGTAATTTATGAAGAGGAGTTATAGGCTTTCTCTAGTTTTAACAAAAATTAAATACATAAGTGCCAAGAGTGGGAATCAAACCCCAAATCTCTTGAAGCCGGAAGCACTAACTAGGCCAACACAAACCATCTCGCTGGAAGCTCATTTTGGTTAAGTGTTCAGTTTAAAAATATTTAAGAGCACTCTCAAAATTAAGCGGGTGCACTGTCAAACGGTCTACATTTTTTTCCCTTATGGTAAACAAGTGAGCGGGTGCACGGGACCCCCCGGAGTGAAGGTAGGTCCGCCCCTGTCCTAAACAATATTAAAGCATGGATATCATAATATCCGAAAATAGTGTTTGACAACAACGGGGATAAAGAAAGTCTTAACAAAGTTTGCAACCACATGCAATAAAACAAATTCGTGTGTGTTTCAAATCATGGTTTAAAATCTTGTGCGCATTAAACGTCTTTCCAAACATTCATAATACCACTCGCACAACGATTTGGGAAGGTATGAAATACTTTATGCAAATTATTTTAGAAGTGCATTTTGTGCATGACTTTTGTCAAGTCTCAAAGTCTTAGAACTAAGCTCACCAAGTTCACCGGTCACACTACCACCATCCGGATACCCAAACGTCTTAAGGAAATGATCGGGGGCTAAATTGGTCAACCTCACAATTTCTTCTCAAGCAGAGTCGGTTTGATAAACCCATGGCTCTAATTCAACACATAGCTCCAACCCAAGATGGTCAACTTAATGTGATCATCATGCTTAGCTTTCACCCGAAGTGACAATCCTATAAACATCAACTTCTTCTAATGAATACTCACTAGAAGTTTATTCACTACCCCATCGGTTATCACATAAGGGTGATTCAAGCACACCCATGTAACACGTATGTTCATCATAGCACTAGCCAGGTGCAATCATAAACATATTGTACATGAAGATCCTTGCTACCCTCGCTATGATTCCCGATTCTAGTGATTCCATCGACCTCAAATTATCCTATCTTAAAATCTCTTATCGTATATTCTCACTTTCGACTAGTTACAAAAACACTAGTTTGAGTCTAGGCATCCTAAATCAATACATAAATGTCTCAAACTTATGCTCTGATACCAACTTGTAACACCCTCAAATTTGGAACGAGCAACTAAATAAAAAACTTCGATAAAATTCATTCTACAAAACCATCAATGGAAATACCTCAACTTTAAAAACATAAAAAATTACTCTAACATTCAATAACTTAAATCACACCAAAACTAAGTAAGGTAGGGTGTTACTTAACCCAACTACGAATTGATATTCCCAAATATAAATGCATAAGACTTCACCATGCTAAACGTTCCTCGAGCACACAACTAGCACTCAAACTCTTCACAATGTCGCTAGCACTACTCCCCAACCGGAATCTGATGCACATGCCGACAAATAAAAAGATTAGGCTAACGCCTAGTAAGTTCAAGAGTTTTGTTTTGGAAGGCATAGCGGCATCGACCCCACGATCAACAACCACGAACACACGCACACACGCACGCACACCTCCCGGGCGGTATCAGGCATCCAATTGGGCAGCCCCCTAGTCCGTCTCTGTCCCGGCCCAGCTTACGCTGGACCTAAGGCCCAACCTTGCGGCTGGGGGATAAGCCCAGTCTTCGACTGGACCATCCAAGGACGGGTACTCCTCAAGCCCCCAACTGACTCCCCTAGGGATCGAACCCGGGTAGACTGGGATACCATCCACAGCCCCCCCCCAGGATGTTACCGTCCTTCGGCGAACCAACTGAGCTAGACTTGATTTGTGAGCTCAAGAGTTTTTATCATGAGCAAAATAATTCGTTAAACGAAAAGAGCACAATCTAAATCATGATTTTTCGAAAAAGTTTATATAAATATGCAAACAACTCGTTTTCCCAACGCACACAATTTCAGTAACGAAAGCTCTAATATATAACGGTTTCCAAAATGAAATCAATTCCATAACTTACTCAAAAAGGCGGATAAATATTTTCCAAATAATATAAGTGATAAGTGCATAATTTATCACATTCTAAGCACTTATTTTATAGATATTTAGTCTTATTTTAGTTTCCCAATTAGCATAATTGAGTCTTTTAGTTTGATTTTATCTTTTATTATAGTTTGGAGCTAAGTAGGAGAAATGGGTCTGTTTGTGCTTGTTTTGTGGAAAAATCTAACAGTTCGGTATGCTGCAGCAGGATGCTACAGCATGGTTCGCAGATCCAGGAAAGTCAACGACAAGTACTTCATAAACTTTTTGGTTGGGGAATCTTTTAGCAATCTATTCAGCCCTTTTTGCAAGCTGGAAGGCAGGGGCATCTGCAGAAGAATATATGCTTGATAGAGATCACCTCAACAAGAGCATCATATAATCTCTTTAGCTCTTGGATAAAAACCTTTGGTTAAAGAATCTTGTACTAGCTAAAGTTGACTTAAGATGCTTTTCTTTTGTATAAATAGGGGCTGAACCCTGGTTATTAAGAACACTCCACTTCTTGCCTTAAGCAAGTAGTTATTTTAGTCTAGTTTTTACATTGTAGTTTACTTTACTTTAATTCTAGTTTCTCCTAACAAGGAAACTAGCTAGGTAGTTCATATAGCTACTTAGAAGCAATTGTTATTTCCTTTCTTGTTTTAATCCAAAATCGTTGGCACATCTATTGTTTTTAACATTTATATTTCTGTTTGATCACCATGATTTATATGTGTTTAAAAGCGATGAGGGGCTAATTCCCGAGCTTGGGTGTAAGTAATGGTTGGGAGATAAAGGCCCTTATGTAGTGGAAGAATGCTTTCGCTATTGGCTATCAACCTTGCTATTCATCCCTTGTATTCTAAGCTTCATTTAAGTAGTTTTCTTGACAAAGTGACGCATGTTGTTCTACTTAAGTGAGTTGGTCTTGAATGCAAACCAACGTAAGTCTTTAGAACTCTGAGATGTTGTAATATCAATTTCTTGTAAATTGTGACTTATATGAATGGATTAGTGGATTATACTACACGGGTTGGGTCTCCCATTTGCGTGAGCTGCCTTTACTGGTTGGGTCTCCCTCTTTTGTAGAGCTGCCAGTAGATAGTCCGATCTGAACTCTGCAAAGGGGCTAATCTATTCAGTAGCAAAGTTGAGAACCAATGCTGCAGCACCATGCTGTAGCATTCTTCCTAAGCATAATGTTGCTGTAATCCAACCAGAACTTACACCCTTGCATTTCTTTTACTGTTTTACAAACGTTTTCAAAGCTGTTACTTCACTCAAAGATTATTCCTTCGAATTCTGTTCTTGAGATCTTATTTTAAGTTTGGCTTAAGACTAACTGCTTGCTTTGTTTGTCTCTGTGGGATCGATACTTGGTACTTAGTACCACTTTATTACTTGTTTTTCAAAACGATATTGGTTTGGCATGTATACTTGTGTGCTATTCCATTGTTGATTTTAGGGATATATTTTCCACGAACCAAGTTTTTGGCGCCGTTCCCGGGGATAAAGCCAAAGCAAGAATTTTCTTAAGTCACTTTTAATTTGATTTTTCTAGTCAACTTGTTAAAAGAATTTTGGGTTGCATGCCACGTTTGTTTCACGGTGATATATTTGAATTAGATCCGGATATTGAAAGAACATTTCATAAAAGGAGAAGGATACAAAGAACTTTATCACCAATTTTTGAAACTGTTGAAATGGAAGTTCATGTATATGGACCCCATGGAAGGCCTGAACCCCAAAGCATCATCAGTATTGCAAACTCTAAAGAGGGGAGGATTATGGACTATGTTATGCCCATGCTTGATCAATTGCATGCTGGCATAGTTAGACCACAGTTGGAATGTGCCCACTTTGAACTAAAACCCGTAATGTTTAATATGTTACAATCTAGTGGACAGTTCGCAGGCCTACCAACTGAGGACCCTCATTTGCATCTTAAAACTTTTATGGAAATCACTGATTGCTTTGATTTCAGTGGAGTAACTGATGAAGCCTTACGGTTGAAGTTATTCCCTTTTTCACTTAGAGATAGAGCAAGAGCATGGTTTAATTCTTTGGAACCTAACTCTGTTGAAACTTGGAATCAAATGGCTGAAAAGTTTTTGAAAAAGTATTTTCCACCAACACGGAATGCCAAGTCCAGAAATGAAATAAGCATGTTTAGACAATTGGACGATTAAGCTATTCCGGATGCTTGGGAAAGGTTTAAGGATCTGTTAAGGAAATGCCCTCACCATGGCATACCCTTTTGCATACAGCTAGAGACATTCTACAATGGTTTAAGTACCACTTCTAAAGGAATGATTGATGCTACAGCAGGAGGTGCCTTCACCCTTAGTACCTATAATGATGGTTTAGCTATTTTGGAAAAGATTGCGAGCAACAACGGTCAATGGTCTGATTCTCGTGCATTAGTACCTAAAAAACCTGCAGGTGTTCATGAAGTAGATACTTATACTGCTCTTACTGCACAGCTTGCTGCACTTACCAATATGGTTAAAAACATGTCTGGTCAATCCAGCACTGTTGCTGCAGCATGTACTTCTGAAAATCTGCCGGACCAATGTGTACTATGTAGTGGACCTCATACCTATGACCAATGCAATCAAAACACCGAATCTGTAAACTATTTGCAAAATGGAAATGGACAGTTCTCTAACAATTATAATTCAAATTGGAAGAACCACCCCAATTTCTCTTGGAAAAGTCCATGTTTGCAACCATCCGACGCACAAGAACAGAAAAGTTCTAACTCTAAAAAACAGCCCATGTTCCAACAAGGTCAACAGTCCAACCAAGGAAGACAAAACCAACAAAATGAATCACCTGCTTCTTTGGAATCAGTGTTGAAAGGATTCATAAATCACACCAACTCAGCCATCAACAACCAAAACATAGCCTTAAGGGCTATGGAAACTCAGATTGGCCAAATTGCTAATGAGTTGAAGAATCGACCTGCTGGAACTCTACCTAGTGATACCGAGACTCCCAAGAACATAATCAAGGAGCAAGTGAAGGTCGTGTCCCTTAGGAGTGGAAGAGATTTAGTGAACACCATACCGAAGGAACCACAGACTGTCAGTGCCACAAACAAAGGACAAGATGCTACAAAGGTACCCCCTATCGTTATCTCGTCTTCTGATTCAGTTCTTGGACCCAAACCAACTCCTGAAACAGTGAGTACCAAGCCTGACTTATCTGTGTTATCCCCTGTTGATAATAACACAGTCAAGACCACTGTAGTTGATGCTACAGCACATGCTGCAGCACCAACTGACAAAACCAAAACACCTCAAACAGCAACTGAACAGGTTACACCTACTGTTTCATCCACTTCTGATCCCAAGAAGGCTGTTGTCACCCCTGTTCCACCTTATGTTCCTTATCCCCAAAGGATGAGAAATGAAAAGGAAAAGGAACAATTTAAGAAGTTTTTAGATGTGTTCAAACAATTGCACATCAACATCCCCTTGGTTGAAGCAATTGAGAGCATGCCTACCTATGCTAAATTCCTTAAGGATATTTTAAGCAGGAAAAAGAAACTAGTTGAATATGAAACCGTAGCCTTAACTGAAGGTTATAGTGCCCTTGTAACCAACAAACTCCCTCCTAAGCAAAAGGACCCAGGTAGTTTCACAATACCCTATTTTATAGGAGGTAAAGCTGTTGGACAAGCCTTATGTGATTTGGGTGCTAGCATCAATCTTATGCCCTTGTCCATTTTTAACACTCTCGGAATAGGAGAAGCTAGACCTACCACAGTTACCTTACAACTAGCTGACCGATCCATAGCATATCCTAAGGGAAAGATAGAAGATGTATTGGTTCAAGTAGACAAATTCATATTTCCCGTGGATTTCATCATTTTAGACTTTGAAGCCGATAAGGACACACCTCTTTTGCTTGGAAGACCCTTCTTAGCTACTGGTAGAACCATCATAGATGTCCAAAAAGGTGAGTTGACCATGAGAGTTCACGACCAACAGGTCACCTTCAATGTCTTTAACTCCATGAAATACCCCGATGAGAAAGAAGAGTGTTATGGCCTAAGTACTATAGAGTCCTTGTGTCTTGGAGTAACCCTAGAGGATAAGGCAGAAGATGATGAGTTTGATGAGGATGACCTGAATGTAGATGACCTAGAAGATGAGGAATATGATGATGATGATGATTTAGAGGATAGTGATGACCTCCAATCTGCCAGTATGCTGCAGCCTGTTGTCGCAGCATATGAAGCATTGGAACAGACCACTAAAGAAAATCCCCTACCATCTGTTGAAGCACCACCAACTCTTGATTTAAAACCACTTCCTGCTCATCTTAAATATGTTTTTCTAAAAGATGGAGACAAATTACCTGTAATTATCTCTGCCTCTTTAAACCAAAAACAGGAAGAAGAGTTGGTCAAAGTACTTCAAGCCCATACCAAGGCCATAGGTTGGACGATTTCTGACTTAAGAGGCATTAGTCCATCAATCTGTCAACACAAAATCATTTTAGAGGACAAAGACTTCAGATCTGTAGAACCACAAAGAAGACTAAACCCTGTGATGAAAGAAGTAGTCAAGAAAGAAATCCTTAAGTGGTTAGATGCTGGAATTATTTACCCCATAACTAGTAGTTCTTGGGTAAGTCTTGTTCAATGTGTTCCTAAGAAGGGAGGTGTGACAGTTTTTGAGAATGAAAATAATGAGTTGATCCCAACTAGGGTAGTGTCAGGATGGAGAATCTGTATGGACTATAGGAAGCTTAACAAAGCCACTCATAAGGACCATTTTCCATTGCCTTTCATTGACCAAATGTTGGATAGACTTACAGGTAAAGAATATTACTGTTTTCTGGATGGATATTCTGGCTACAACCAAATTGCTATAGCACCTGAGGACCAAGAGAAAACCACTTTCACTTGTCCTTTTGGTACTTTTGCTTTTAGGAGAATGCCTTTTGGACTATGCAATGCCCCTGCCACATTTCAAAGGTGCATGATGTCCATATTCTCTGATATGTTGGAAACTTCTATGGAAATATTCATGGATGACTTCTGTCTATGGATCTTCATATGAAGTATGTTTGAAAAATCTAGAACAAAGTCTTAAAAGATGTGAAGAGACTGATTTAGTTTTAAATTGGGAAAAATGTCACTTCATGGTCAAAGAAGGTATTGTTCTGGGACACTTAATTTCAAACAAAGGAATAGAAGTTGATAAAGCAAAACTGGAAGTCATTGAAAAACTTCCAGAACCTACAAATGTTAAGGGAATTAGAAGTTTTCTTGGCCATGCTGGTTTTTACAGAAGATTTATAAAAGACTTTTCAAAAGTTTCAAAACCACCTTATCTGTTACTCCAGCATGACCAACCTTTTGACTTCAATAATGATTGTAGGAAAGCTTTCAAAACTTTAAAAGAAGCTTTAATTTCAGCACCAATTGTAATCACACCGGATTGGACAAAACCTTTTGAACTTATGTGTGATGCAAGTGATTGGGCAGTTGGTGCAGTCTTGGGACAGAAAGGAGAACAAGTTTTTCATCCTATCTACTACTCTAGCAAAACTCTAAATGAAGCACAAGTTAACTACACCACTACTGAAAAGGAATTGTTGGCTGTTGTTTTTGCTTTTGAAAAATTTAGATCTTATCTAATGGGGACCAAGGTTACAGTTCACACTGACCATGCAGCCATTAAATATTTGATTTCTAAAAAAGATGCAAAGCCAAGACTGATTAGGTGGGTGTTGTTACTACAAGAGTTTGATCTAGAAATAATAGATAGGAAAGGTACTGAAAACCAAGTTGCAGATCACTTGTCTAGATAGGAAAAAGGAAAGGACCCTCTTGTTGAAATTAATGAAAAGTTTCCTGATGAACAGCTTTTAAGGCTACAGCATCATGCTGCAGCACCATGGTTTGCTGATATTGCAAACTATCTGGCTGCTGGTGTAACGTCCCCGATTTCCAAATATACAAATAACATATATTCATGCCATAATATTATCAAAAGATACATTATATATAACACGTTCGGTCCCAAAGTCTAGGTAACATAAAAATAAACGAGTACAAATTTTTCGCGGAATACAATACATGTTGATTAATAACAAAGTCATGGGTTCAAAACATAGTTATGTCATCAACACAAAAGTCTTCACAAGAGATATCCACGGCATAAACTTTTCACTTGCCCTTACCCGATCCACCACCTGGAATACATATTTTTAAAACAGAAAAATGAGGGTTAGACCTAATGGTCCAGTGAGAAAATCTCTGTCAGTTGAAACTTGCCATGAATCCAATTAAATAAAACCTTTTTATACAAATACACATATATCACACGTAATTAAATACCAACCAAGACTTGCGATTCGTATGCACTCATTCCCCCTTATTCCTCCACAATTGGCCAAACTAGTGGTTGCAAGCCAACTAGTCAATTCACTCTGCTGTACAACATCTACAGTAAACACGCCTGTCCGCTTACCGGAACCCGGCAACACACCGGTCCGCACCTCGGATCCCGGCCCCGTATTCTCGCAGAATACTCATATAATTACAGTATACCATCATGTATATAAACATTTCAATAAAAACACATAATCACATTATGTATCACATTCTCAACCCATACATATCCATTTCATGTATATATATAAATCACATATTCATGTATTCCAGTTGAAAAATGTTTTTAAAATAAAACTCACCTGAATGCTTTTCCAAGTTCTCCAAAAATCTCTTCAACAAGTCCCACTTTTATCTTTGAATTTTACTATCTGAAATAGTTAATTAACAAGAATACACCTCATTAATAAATCTGAATTTTAACACTTTTCGCAACCCACAGCTTGCGAATTCCTCACTTTTCGCAACCCACTGTTGCGAAAACCAAAGAACTCGCAACCCACTGTTGCGAAAACCTAAGAACTCGCAACCCACTGTTGCGAAAACCTTACTTCTCGCAACCTACTGTTGCGAAAACCCTACTTCTCGCAACCTACTGTTGCGAAAACCTGCAAAATTACTGTTTATCGTCTTTTTAATTAAGCTCAGCCAAAAACGACTTTCAGTCCAATATTTACCCAGAAATGATTTTTAGACTCTTATTGACATTCTAAACATAACCAAAGACCCAAATACCTTTCTAAAATTACTTAAAACCCAAATATAAACTTCTAAAAACTTAAATATATAAAAGGGAAAGGAATCAGATGATCACCTGAACAGTTTACTGCATAAACACTAAAATCCCAGCTATGGAGATCAGATTCTTTCTTCTTCTTCTTCTTCGATTTCACTCTCTTTTTCTCTCTTTTCACCTAGCCGAAGGTAAATACACACACACACCTTGGGATATTTGTTTAGATACTCAATTAGGAGGACACCTCCTCCTAGTGAGGCAATAAGGCGGTGGTGTGGAGTTTGGTAAAAATACCAAACAAACCCTTAACTTATTTTTCCATAACTAACTAAAATAAAACTTATATAAATAAACTTCTAAATTCTAAAAATACTAAAATACTACTGGTCAATTAACAAAATAAAATACCTGGTTATTACAACATCTCCCCCTTAAAAGAATTCCGTCCCGGAATTCAGTCAAGCGAAAAGATGAGGGTATTTGGCTCTCATCTCCGACTCCGATTCCCATGTCGCATCTTGACCTCTATGATGTTTCCACATAACTTTCACTTGCCTGATCTCTTTGTTCCGCAACACTTTAACTTTGTGATCAACTATGGCTTCCGGTTCTTCCACGTAGTTCAACCTTTCATCAACTTGAATATCTGGTAGAGAGACAGCCTGATCTGGCGTAACCAAACATTTCCGAAAGTTCGATACATGAAACGCGTTGTGGATACGGCTTAACTCTATCGGTAGATCCAATCGGTAAGCTACTTCACCAATTCTTTCTGTAATTGCAAACGGTCCAATATACCTCGGGCTAAGTTTATTTGCCTTCCAAATCTAATGACTCCTTTCCAAGGCGAGACTTTCAACATCACGAAATCCCCAACTTGAAACTCTAACGGTTTCCGGCGTCGATCTGCGTAGCTTTTCTGTCTGTCTTTAGCCACTTTCAAACGTTCTCGGATCTGAGTAACCTTATCCGCGGTTAGCTGGACTATTTCTGGTCCCGCTAATTGTTTCTCTCCCATTTCATTCCAACACAGAGGCGTTCGACATTTTCTACCATACAATACTTCAAACGGTGCCGCTTGAATGCTGGAATGATAACTGTTGTTGTAGGCAAATTCGATCAACGGTAGATGTTTATCCCACGATCCCCCAAAATCAACTATACAAGCCCGGAGCATATCTTCTAAAGTCTGGATTGTTCTTTCACTCTGACCGTCGGTTTGAGGATGGTACGCTGTACTTAACTTTATCTGCGTCCCCATCTCCCTTTGAAAGCTTCTCCAAAATCGCGAAGTAAAACGACTATCCCGATCAGAAATAATCGAGATTGGAACCCCATGTCGAGTTACTATTTCATCAACATATAATTTGGCTAAGCGTTCCATCGAATCAGTTTCCTTTATTGGTAAGAAATGAGCAGACTTCGTCAATCTGTCAACAATTACCCAAATAGAATCGAATCCCTTCGAAGTCCTTGGTAGCTTAGTGATGAAGTCCGTAGTAATCTGCTCCCATTTCCACATCGGTATTTCCAATCGCTGCAACTGACCAAACGGCCTTTGATGTTCAATCTTTACCTTCTTGCACGTATTACAATCTTCCACATGCTTAGCAACACTTCTCTTAATCCCTGGCCACCAATAAAATTGTTTCAAATCTCTATACATCTTATTCGTACCTGGATGAATAGAGATACGAGATTTATGAGCTTCTTGTAGTACACGATCGCATAACCCACCCAAACGAGGCACCCAAATTCTGCTCCCCAAACACAACAACCCGCGATCATCTTTTTCTTGTAATTCTGACAACCCCACTAATCGTTCTGACTTCAGATGTTCTTCTTGAAACGCTTCTATTTGACACTTTTGCAATTCTTCAAAGATACTCGGTAGAAGTTCAGCCCTTAACGAAATAACTCTTATTGTTCCACTCCTTTCCTGACGACTCAAGGCATCGGCCACCACATTCGCCTTTCCCGGATGATAGAGAATTTCACAATCGTAATCATTCACCAATTCCAGCCATCTCCTTTGCCTCATATTCAATTCTTTCTGGTCGAAAAGATGTTGGAGACTCTTGTGATCAGTAAAAAACTGACATTTGGTACCATAAAGATAATGTCACCAAATCTTCAACGCGAACACCACTGCTGCTAATTCCATATCGTGTGTAGGGTACTGCCGTTCATGATCTTTCAACTGACGAGAAGCATACGCAATCACCTTCCCACGCTGCATAAGTACACATCCTAATCCTAGTTTAGAAGCATCACTGTAGACAACAAAATCTTCTGAACCTTCTGGCAATGCTAAAATCGGCGCGCTGCAAAGTCTCTCCTTCAGTATCCTGAATGCTCCATCCTGTTCTGCTTTCCATTCAAACTTCAGATTCTTTCGAGTCAACTTAGTAAGAGGTGTAGCAATACGAGAGAAGTCCTTTATAAACTTTCGGTAATACCCAGCTAAACCCAGAAAACTATGTACTTCAGTCGGCGTCTTCGGCGGTTCCCATCTTTCAATCGCTTCCACTTTCGTCGGATCTACTTGAATGCCTTTCTCTGAAACAACATGCCCCAAGAACTGAACTTCCCGCAACCAGAACTCACACTTTGAGAATTTAGCGTATAATTTTTCCTTCTTCAGTAACTCCAAAATCAAACGAATATGTTGTGCGTGATCCTCTTTGGATCGGGAATAGATAAGTATATCATCGATAAATACAATTACAAATTTATCGAGATAAGGCCTACATACCCGATTCATCAGATCCATAAAAGCGGCCGGAGCGTTCGTCAATCCAAATGGCATTACTAAGAACTCATAGTGACCGTACCTCGTACGAAAAGTAGTCTTTAAAACATCTTCTTCTTTAACCTTCAACTGATGGTAGCCAGACCTGAGATCAATCTTGGAGAAATAGCAAGCTCCAACTAACTGATCGAAGAGATCATCAATTCTAGGAAGCGGATACTTGTTCTTGATCGTGCGCTTATTCAGTTCCCGGTAGTCGATACACATTCTCATTGAGCTGTCTTTCTTTTTCACAAACAACACTGGTGCACCCCACGACGAAGAGCTAGGTCTGATGAAGCCTTTATCGAATAGGTCTTGCAGTTGCGTCATCATCTCTTTCATCTCTGGAGGAGAAAGTCGGTATGGTGCACGAGCAATAGGAGCGGCTCCAGGTATCGGGTCTCTGCCAAACTCTACTTGCCTATCAGGAGGGAGACTATACAAGTCCTCAGGGAAAACCTCTGGAAACTCACTAACAATAAGAATATCTTCCAACCTATTCTTTTCAGGCCTACTATCTATCACATAGGCTAAGTAACTCGGGCAACCCTTGCTGACACACTTACGGGCTTCTATCATAGAAATAAGACAAGACTGATGATTGCTACGATCACCATAAATCACCACTGATCTCTTATCAGGTAGAACAACATTAATTATCTTCTTATCACAAACTATGCTAGCCTGATTCTTAGCTAACCAATCCATTCCTACCACCACATCAAATTCGATCAAGGCTATAGGAAACAATCGTATTGGTACACCATAACCCTCTATATCAATCACACAGCCATCAAATACTTCTTTTACCGACACCTGATTATCATTCGCAGTGTCTACCAGCAAAGCATGTTTTAACATTTTAGGCTCTAAATGCATGTGAGCAGCAAACGAAGGCGACACAAAGGATCGGTTTGCACCAGAATCAAATAACACCTTAGCACGTGTAGAGTTTATGAAAAATGTACCTGTAACCACATCCGGAGTTTCCTCCGCTTCTTTAGCGGTCATTTGGAACGTACGACCCCTTGCTTTCGGCGGTTCTATCCTTGGAATTACGGGGTTGGCACTTGCTGGTTTCCCTGACAATCCACCCTGTTGTATTTTTCTTTGTGGACAATGTGGCTGAAAATGATCCGGAGAATTACATGTGTAGCAAAACCGCGTAACGCGACAATCTTTAGAAACATGCCCGGTCTTCCCACACCTATAGCAAACCCGCAATTCACTCTGACAGTTTCCTTGATGAACACGGTGGCACTTCGGACAAGGTCTTTCCATTGGTTGGAAAGGTGCACGGTTATCGAACTTCTAAAATCTGGGCTTTTCGGATCGTGAGGTGGTCCTTCCCATTTTCTTTTCCCCATACTCCTATCACTGGCATCTCTTCTGTCATCTCGTTCCACATTTTCAACCGCGTCCACTGCGGCTGTAAAGGTATCTGGCCTTGTTGCAGTAACCAATCTTCTGACCTCCGAATTGAGCCCATAGATGTATCTGTCCATCTTCAATTTCTCTGTAGCAACATAATATCCCGCAAAACGAGATTTCTCTAAGAACCTTGCGGTATAGTCTCTTACTGACAAATTTCCTTGTTGCAGACTCATAAATTCCTCTTCCAGTTGTCTGACAGCTGCTTGTGGACAGAAGTGTTGTGTGAAAACTAAAACAAATTCTTCCCAAGGGAAAGTAGAATATATGTCTGCTCCTTCGGATTCCATATGAGCCTCCCACCAATACAAGGCATCACCCTTCAACATTGCTGTTCCATACAGTACTCTATCCTCCTCAGCACACTTACTTGTCTTGAATATAGCTTCCATTTCCTTCAGCCACCTCATTGCTTTCACTGGATCCCGGTCTCCTGAATACGTAGGGGGTTTGCAACCAAGAAACATCTTATAATCACACTTCTTCGTTATTGGTAAAACAGTAGGGGTGATTGGCATTTCGACTTCTTGTTCCGGACCTGGTGGATCAGCTTCACTGTTTCGACTTCGTTCAATCATTGCTTGTATACTAGCCTGTAACCTCCCCATTTCAGCAGTCAGGTCTTCTCGCGTAACAAACTCTGTACCTTGAGTTCTTCCCTCGGTTCGGCCCCCTGTTCCACCCCCAGTTCTACCTCCAGTTCTACCTCCAGTTCTGCCTCTACCACGATCTCCTCCTCTTCCCCCTGTTCCTACTGGTGGGTTTTCTTCACCCAGATTCCCTCCTCCCCTCCGAATCCTCTGTCTAGTGCCACTCGCCATTCTGTAGATTCGAACAAGGTTAATATACACATAAGCATATACCCCATATAACAAGGTATTCCAGTTCAAACATGCACCTATAAAAACATAATTACACTGGCCAAGTGTAATTCGAAATTACCTTACATGATGTTCTTTCTACCTTTCACACTTAGCAATCCCCAGGTTCTATCATAATAGGGACATCCTACTTCACATGCAGTTTAAGTCTAGGTACGAATATTTATACCTAAATCCCTTAAACTAAGGCTCTGATACCATTTGTAACGTCCCCGATTTCCAAATATACAAATAACATATATTCATGCCATAATATTATCAAAAGATACATTATATATAACACGTTCGGTCCCAAAGTCTAGGTAACATAAAAATAAACGAGTACAAATTTTTCGCGGAATACAATACATGTTGATTAATAACAAAGTCATGGGTTCAAAACATAGTTATGTCATCAACACAAAAGTCTTTACAAGAGATATCCACGACATAAACTTTTCACTTGCCCTTACCCGATCCACCACCTGGAATACATATTTTTAAAACAGAAAAATGAGGGTTAGACCTAATGGTCCAGTGAGAAAATCCCTGTCAGTTGAAACTTGCCATGAATCCAATTAAATAAAACCTTTTTATACAAACACACATATATCACACGTAATTAAATACCAACCAAGACTTGCGATTCGTATGCACTCATTCCCCCTTATTCCTCCACAATTGGCCAAACTAGTGGTTGCAAGCCAACTAGTCAATTCACTCTGCTGTACAACATCTACAGTAAACACGCCTGTCCGCTTACCGGAACCCGGCAACACACCGGTCCGCACCTCGGATCCCGGCCCCGTATTCTCGCAGAATACTCATATAATTACAGTATACCATCATGTATATAAACATTTCAATAAAAACACATAATCACATTATGTATCACATTCTCAACCCATACATATCCATTTCATGTATATATATAAATCACATATATATGTATTCCAGTTGAAAAATGTTTTTAAAATAAAACTCACCTGAATGCTTTTCCAAGTTCTCCAAAAATCTCTTCAACAAGTCCCACTTTTATCTTTGAATTTTACTATCTGAAATAGTTAATTAACAAGAATACACCTCATTAATAAATCTGAATTTTAACACTTTTCGCAACCCACAGCTTGCGAATTCCTCACTTTTCGCAACCCACTGTTGCGAAAACCAAAGAACTCGCAACCCACTGTTGCGAAAACCTAAGAACTCGCAACCCACTGTTGCGAAAACCTTACTTCTCGCAACCTACTGTTGCTAAAACCCTACTTCTCGCAACCTACTGTTGCGAAAACCTGCAAAATTA
The DNA here is from genome assembly GCA_033807775.1 of Saussurea involucrata. Classification (NCBI taxonomy): domain Eukaryota; kingdom Viridiplantae; phylum Streptophyta; class Magnoliopsida; order Asterales; family Asteraceae; genus Saussurea; species Saussurea involucrata. The sequence goes on along the minus strand of CM066313.1, from coordinate 21,460,125 downwards.
CTGTTCATCGTCTTTTTAATTAAGCTCAGCCAAAAACGAATTTCAGTCCAATATTTACCCAGAAATGATTTTTAGACTCTTATTGACATTCTAAACATAACCAAAGACCCAAATACCTTTCTAAAATTACTTAAAACCCAAATATAAACTTCTAAAAACTTAAATATATAAAAGGGAAAGGAATCAAATGATCACCTGAACAGTTTACTGCATAAACACTAAAATCCCAGCTATGGAGATCAGATTCTTTCTTCTTCTTCTTCTTCGATTTCACTCTCTTTTTCTCTCTTTTCACCTAGCCGAAGGTAAACACACACACACCTTGGGATATTTGTTTAGATACTCAATTAGGAGGACACCTCCTCCTAGTGAGGCAATAAGGCGGTGGTGTGGAGTTTGGTAAAAATACCAAACAAACCCTTAACTTATTTTTCCATAACTAACTAAAATAAAACTTATATAAATAAACTTCTAAATTCTAAAATACTACTACTGGTCAATTAACAAAATAAAATACATGGTTATTACAGCTGGAATCATTGCACCTGAACTCACCAAGAACCAAAAGAAAAGGTTGCTTTCTGATGTTAAACATTATCTTTGGGATGACCCTTTTTTGTTCAAATTAGGGGTTGATCAAATTTTGAGAAGGTGTATACCTCAAGAAGATGTACCTGCAGTGCTCAAGCATTGTCATGCTTCTGCATATGGTGGTCACTTTGGTGGCCAAAGAACTGCAGCAAAAGTACTCCAATATGGATTCTTTTGGCCTACACTCTTCCATGATGCTGATAGTTTTGTTAAAAGATGTAATGAATGTCAAAGAACTGGATCTATTTCCCAAAGACATGAGATGCCTTTAAATGGCATTTTAGAAGTTGAACTATTTGATGTTTAGGGAATAGACTTCATGGGACCATTTCCTATTTCTGGGAACTGTCAATACATATTGGTAGCTGTAGACTATGTCTCTAAGTGGGTAGAGGCTGCAGCTCGCCATAACAATGATGCAAAGACAGTGGTCAAATTTCTTCACAAAAACATCTTCACTAGATTTGGTACTCCTAGGGCCATAATTAGTGATGAAGGAACACACTTTGTGAATAAAATGATGAAAGATGTTTTAGAGAAGTATAACATCAGTCATAGAGTTGCTACAGCCTACCATCCTCAAACCAATGGCTTAGCTGAACTCTCAAATAGGGAAATCAAGAGTATTCTAGAAAAGGTGGTCAAACCTACAAGAAAGGATTGGTCATTCAAACTAGATGATGCTCTTTGGGCTTATAGGACTGCCTATAAATCCCCAATTGGAATGTCTCCCTATAAGCTTGTCTTTGGAAAAGCTTGCCACTTGCCATTAGAACTTGAGCACAAAGCTTTTTGGGCTTTAAAAGAACTTAACATGAATGTTAATGATGCAGGTGAAAGGAGAAAATTGCAAATCAATGAGTTGGAAGAACTAAGGGACCAATCCTATGAGAATGCCAAAATCTACAAAGATAAAACCAAAAAATGGCATGATAAGAGGATTATGCAAAAGAATTTCCAAGTTGGTCAAAAAGTTCTCTTGTTTAACTCTAGATTGAAACTCTTTCCGGGAAAACTAAGGTCCAAATGGATTGGACCTTTTGAAGTGAAAAATGTTTTTCCTTATGGAGTAGTCGAATTAATTGATCCAAATAATGGATCATCTTTCAAAGTGAATGGACAAAGGATTAAGTCTTACTTGGATGTTGCAGCAACTACAGGGTCAACCTCTGTAGTGCAACTCCAACCCCAATAATCCTTTTGTCTAAATGAATCCCAACAGTCCAATGTACATATGTAAATAGTGTTTTTAATTTTTTAGTGCAGGTATGATAATGTGTGTGGTAATGTGCAGGAAATCGAAGTTGGTGAATGAATGGAGATGCTACGGCCTGTTTAATGCAAGAAATCGGATTTGAGGGTCAATGGCTTTGTTATTTTAAAAAAAAGAGAAAAGAAATAAATAATAACACAATAAGGTGTGAATAGTGTTCTTAAAAGTAAAAGCAGAGAATCAAATTTGTTTTAAAAAGATAGTACATCATGGAAAAGTCTTGGTCATATCAAGATTTTGGCCATAATGGTTTTTTCAGAATAAAATAAACATAGGTACTCTCTTCTATCTTTAAGGAACCTTATTTCACATCAAGACCCTAACCAATTTTAAGTTTAGTTCATTTTTAGTTCCTTTCCAACTAAAAGCCTAAACTATTTTTGAAAACACACTGAAAACTCATTTTGGGCGGTTTGGTTTTTAAGGAACCAACCTTCCAGCTTCTTCTCATTTTTCACAGAGATATTTTGAGTGTGTGTGTGTGTGCTCCACCCTCGTCAACGATTTCCATGGCAAACGAAGAAGAAACAGGTGCATCTCCAAAGAAGCTCGCCTCTGCCATCTATCAAAGAAGGAAGACTCAATCCTCTGTTCAGAAGAAGACACCGGAGACGACGAAGAAAGCTGCTGGTGTTGTTTTCCGATCACCGGAAACTTCGCCGGTGACGAGCAAACGCCAGAAAACCACAGAGAAGGGCAAAGGAAAAGGTAAGTCCACTGCTACTCAATCTCCATCTGTATCTGAAGAAGTAAACCCAAACCCCAATGTGGAGGAAGCTGCTGTACCAGAAACTCAAAACCCACCCATCCCCACAAATGTCGATAACCCACCCATCCCCACAAATGTCGAAACCCACAGCACCCTACACTTTCTGGACCTAAATAGAACTAACCCAAATACCCCATTAACCCAAGAGGAAGATTCCTCTATTTTTCATGATGCTCAGAGCCAAACCGAAGCTTTGAGGGTAAGAACACATGCTGAGTTCGATATGAACATGCCACCTGTACAACCACCTCAACCCACACCAAATACCCTAAACCCACTCTCAGAATCACCAACAACTGTGTTAGACACTTCTGTGTTTGACACAATCATCCCACAAACCATAACCATGAACATCCCTATGTCACAGCATGATGCTGTGACAACATCTGTGATACATCAACCCCCACCCCTGGTAATGCAATTCCTCCATGATGATGATGTGGACAGATTGTTAAACCCTGGCAATCAAGAGAATTCTGGATGGGAAATGACAGAGAAGGAAGCTGAAGATCCTACTGTACAGGATCTGGTTAGGAAGAAAAGTGTTGCTAAGAAGGGTAAGGGAAAAAAGGGTAAGATTGCAAATAAGCCTCCCACTAAGAGAAACACTAGATCATCAAAAGGGAAAGCCTCAACATCTAGGCCTGTCATAGAGGAGACCATTGTAGAAGAGGAGGAAGCTGTGGAAACTGAAGTAGAAGAGGATGATGAGGGGATGACTAGCAGGCAAATGGGGGAAAGAAATTTCAGTTCTGAGGAAGCAAAAGAGAGCTATGAGTTGTTCAAAATGAAGCATGGTCATCTGGACAAAGGTTTCAGTCCAAAAGCCATAGAAAAATCACCATTCATTGTTGAGGTGATAGATGAATTAGGTTGGGAAGAATTGTGTAAAGTCCCACCCAAGCATAACATCGATTGGGTGAGGGAGTTCTATGCAGAGGTGGCTGTGACTAAAGGAAATGAGGTGAAGGTTAGAGGTAAAAAGGTATCTTTTGCTGCTGAAAAGATAAACAATATTTATGAGCTAACCCCACCTGCAGATTCTGTGTACACCAAGCTAATGAGAAGGGCTTCTGCTACTGATGCCAAGAGAATCCTTGGAGTCATAGCAAAACCTGGTGCAGACTGGAAAGATGGAAAAGAGGGCACCAGGGTGTTGGAAACTCACTTTTTGAAGCCACAAGCCAATGTCTGGTTTCATCTGATTAGGCATACCATACTGCCCACATCACATGATACCAACATTGCCTTTGAAAGATGCCTGCTCATTTACTGCACTATGGAGAGGAAACCATTTGATGTTGGTCAGCTTATCAACAAGAGCATCAAGGCATGTGCTGCAAAGCCTAAAGGTGGATTATGGCATCCTGCCTTAATCCACAGCTTAATGGAGAAAGCCAAAATTCCAAAGCTTGATGATGACGAGTTGGTAACCAAGAAGGCTGCTATGGATATCATAGCAATTGACAGGATCATGAGGAATCAGGTAAAGAGAAAGGGAGAGGAGGCTGGTCTAACCAAGAGAGCTACTGGGGATCATGCTACAGCATCTGCTGCAGCATTGGATCCCAGCTCAAGCAGTCTTGATGCTACTGCTTTTGCCCTACTAGTTAAGATGATGGAGGAAAACCAGCAGAAGTTGATGGCAAAGCTGGATGATCAGGAGAGTTTTTAGGAAGAGAAGTTGAATACCCAAAGAGATGACATCGTGGCTGAGTTTGAAGAGAAGGAGATAGCCATGGGAAGAAGAATCAAGAGGCAAGAAAGAGAGCTGGCTGAGCTGAGGAAGGACCTTGCCTTGCATAGGCAATGGGAGAAAAGAAAGGAAGATGTGGTCATGGCAGAATGGGAAACTGATCACCTAGAGGCTGCCACCAACATACCACAATACCCTCAGGAGCTCAGTACCAGAGATGAGGAGCTGCTCAAGAAGACTGCTGCAGCACCTACTCCTCATGAGTAGGCAGGTTCATTTCTTTTCCTTAGCTCCAATTAGATTTTACTCTTTGTTATCTTTCAAAAAAAAATTAAGTCCTTAGGTGTCTGGGAATATTTGTTGTATTCATGTGCTAATTAGTTGAGTCTAACATGACATAGCCATAATAATTCATTTGTTGCATGTTTACTTTCAAAATGTCAATGCTAGAACCAAGCCATGGATTCCTGGGCAGCAACTAGGCAACAAATTTTGAACTCTTGGAAAGGATTTAGGCCATTTTTCTCAAACACTAAGCCTGACAAACACACCCCTTTGCACCCTTAGCCCTTTGTGCCTAAAAATGTCCCTCAATCAACAATGAGGACATTGTTTCATTCAAGTGTGGGAGAGGGTTGTGTAGTATGTTTTAAGGCAGAAAAGATAGAGGACATAGTCTTCTTATCTTGTCCAATAGAAAAACACCCTTGTGATATTGGCATCACTGGCTCAATCAGTTTTGATATTGGCATTCCGGCTCAATCAAATACCCTTCTGTTATGATATTGGTACATAGAACCAATCAAAAAAAAATCCTGACAGAAGGTAGTTACTGCAGTATGTGCTGCAGCATGAAAACAGAAAGCAAGGAAAGTGAGAGAAAATGAGAGAAGCCCTGAATTGTATAAACCCAAAAAGTCCTATTGATCCTTAGTTCAGATTTGACTTTTGCCTGACAAGAGGAACATGTGCCTTGGCCTATGGTGTTGCATTGAGAAAGTTGAACAAACTTTGATTTATGAAAGGCTATGTTAATTGTTTGATGTTAGCTAATTTTATCACTTCTTATTTTTATTTTCACCTTTCAAATTGAGTCTTTTGATTTGTCATTTGTGTTGCTTGGGGACAAGCAACAATTCAAGTGTGGGGGTGTGATAAGTGCATAATTTATCACATTCTAAGCACTTATTTTATAGATATTTAGTCTTATTTTTGTTTCCCAATTAGCATAATTGAGTCTTTTAGTTTGATTTTATCTTTTATTATAGTTTGGAGCTAAGTAGGAGAAATGGGTCTGTTTGTGCTTGTTTTGTGGAAAAATCTAACAGTTCGGTATGCTGCAGCAGGATGCTACAGCATGGTTCGCAGATCCAGGAAGGTCAACGACAAGTACTTCATAAACTTTTTGGTTGGGGAATCTTTTAGCAATCTATTCAGCCCTTTTTGCAAGCTGGAAGGCAGGGGCATCTGCAGAAGAATATATGCTTGATAGAGATCACCTCAACAAGAGCATCATATAATCTCTTTAGCTCTTGGATAAAAACCTTTGGTTAAAGAGTCTTGTACTAGCTAAAGTTGACTTAAGATGCTTTTCTTTTGTATAAATAGGGGCTGAACCCTGGTTATTAAGAACACTCCAGTTCTTGCCTTAAGCAAGTAGTTATTTTAGTCTAGTTTTTACATTGTAGTTTACTTTACTTTAATTCTAGTTTCTCCTAACAAGGAAACTAGCTAGGTAGTTCATATAGCTACTTAGAAGCAATTGTTATTTCCTTTCTTGTTTTAATCCAAAATCGTTGTCACATCTATTGTTTTTAACATTTATATTTCTGTTTGATCACCATGATTTATATGTGTTTAAAAGCAACGAGGGGCTAATTCCCGAGCTTGGGTGTAAGTAATGGTTGGGAGATAAAGGCCCTTATGTAGTGGAAGAATGCTTTCGCTATTGGCTATCAACCTTGCTATTCATCCCTTGTATTCTAAGCTTCATTTAAGTAGTTTTCTTGACAAAGTGACGCATGTTGTTCTACTTAAGTGAGTTGGTCTTGAATGCAAACCAACGTAAGTCTTTAGAACTCTGAGATGTTGTAATATCAATTTCTTGTAAATTTTGACTTATATGGATGGATTAGTGGATTATACTACACGGGTTGGGTCTCCCATTTGCGTGAGCTGCCTTTACTGGTTGGGTCTCCCTCTTTTGTGGAGCTGCCAGTAGATAGTCCGATCTGAACTCTGCAAAGGGGCTAATCTATTCAGTAGCAAAGTTGAGAACCAATGCTGCAGCACCATGCTGTAGCATTCTTCCTAAGCATAATGTTGCTGTAATCCAGCCAGAACCTACACCCTTGCATTTCTTTTACTGTTTTACAAACGTTTTCAAAGCTGTTACTTCACTCAAAGATTATTCCTTCGAATTCTGTTCTCGAGATCTTATTTTAAGTTTGGCTTAAGACTAACCGCTTGCTTTGTTTGTCTCTGTGGGATCGATACTTGGTACTTAGTACCACTTTATTACTTTTTTTTCAAAACGATATTGGTTTGGCATGTATACTTGTGTGCTATTCCATTGTTGATTTTAGGGATATATTTTCCACGAACCAATAAGCATGAATAGAACTCTATTATTCAAAACATCCAAACACGGATGAGGCATAATACGCCGCCCACAAATCATGGAAAACAATCCATATAAATATAAAACGTCGCCGAAAACATTGATAGAGATAAATACCCAAAACAACACCCTTCGATGACGGGGAAGACCCGGTTCTATCGAATGTGGCAGGCACACAAAGTGAGAGTTTCAGATAACAATGATTTAGCACAATGATCTTCAATAGATTGAGAGAAATACAAAGATGATGAATGAGATCTAGTTTCTCTCTCTCTCTAGAGGGTCATCTCTCTATTACACACACATTACATATGCTATCCTCTCTAATGACCTCTCATGTGCTACACTCACAATTCCCTTGCAATTACCCTATTTAAACCTTTGACTTTCTTAGCCAATACCCTTAACTTTGACCATTTCTTACTAGACTTTAACTATTGTTGACTATAACAATTATACCCTAAATCTTGAATACATTTGGTACTAACAATCTCCCCCTATGGATTCAAGATTTAAAAAATTAATAACGACAGTCTTCAGCTCTTTTGATCTTCAGATCTTCAACACTTTAAACTCTTTGAGGAATCTTCAAATAAGCTTTATCTTCAAGAATCCACATTGACAACTTTAATCTTCATTAGGGTCTTCAGAAACAAATAATCACAAAGTCTTCAAAAATGAACTTCAAATCTTTGTATGGTTGATCAAAGTCTTCAAAAATCTTTATATCTTTGAATCACTGATCTTTGCAGCTTTGATCTTTGACAAATTCTTCAGTCTTTGAACAATTTTTAAGCTTTAACTGGGTTTGAGCTTTAACAACATTCTTGAATTATCTTTAAGGACCAACTGTACTTGTATCTTCACCTCTTGAACAATAATAATCTTTGAACATTAAAACATTTTGAGTTGCCTTTCTTTGACTTTGGCAAATATCCCCTTAACTCTCGGAAATTGAGATATTCAAACTATCTTCCCCTTTTCTTTTGACATTTCTCCCCCTTTTTGATGATTGTGAGCATCATGATCACCAAAACTCTTGTTCAATTTCAACATTCTCTTTGGGTACCAGAAACAATCTCCTCCTCTTGATCTGTTTAACTGTCAATTCAAAAAATGTTTATCCGAATCTTTTCAAATTCAGATAATATGAAAGTTGTAACCCTGAATCAACGAACGAGACAGTTAAAATGCCTGTAAGTTGCACAAAGCCACTTTGTACAACGAATGCACTTTTGGAAAGGAGCTTTTTGATGTTCACTCCTCCAGGGCTTCCATTCAATCATTGAAAAACACAAAGGAATTTATATGAACGTTATGACAAGAAAACATATTCCCTGTGTGTACGTGCAAGTGTAGAAATGATTGAAGCAACTTATGCTTGATTAGTAGGCTCAAATTGTGTAAATTGTTGATACAGTAACAAGTTTTCCACGGACTCAATGTGCATGATTGAAGTGCGAAGGTGGGGCAAACTTCCTTCTTTTTCAATATCCAAACCTTTCGAGTGAAGATTAGATAGATAATATGCTGCGTCCCCAAGAAAAATTAAAACATTTCTTTGTTGAGAAAGAAATGAGTAGCTGGTGGGGTTAAAGCAAGAGTTGGCATGGGCTTACTGCCTGTTTCAATGATGGTCACCAAAGAATGTGAACCAATCAGTAATGTGGCTGCTCGACTCAGAAAGTGGTTGGTGCAGAGTTCTCTTATTCTTTTAACTCTATTCTCACACCCTCTTTCTGTTTTTAATCTGCTCACGTCTAACCAAACTCTCTTTTTCATTTATCTCAGCACAATGAGATTACTCAACCGTATGAGTTATCTCCCCCACTCTTTGATTTATACCCCTCTCCCCTCAATCACTCAAGGATAACTTCTTGGGTAGGAAACACTGGTTAACGTGGATCCATAGAAGTTCAATGTAGCTCACACACTGATCCCCATGAGATTTTGTCCTAATAATTTGTGTTGTTCAACAGTTTATCTTGAGCAAATATAAATCTCAGCTTTTTGAATAACATTGTCATCAGAATGCATGCTCCTCAATAATATCAAGAAATATTTGAGCATTTGAACTTTGAAGATTTCTCAAAACAAGAATATTGAAAGAATGATATGAATTCGAAAGACTTGTTTGAGAATCTGACAATGTATCAATCAGATCAAATATGAAGGATAACCATGGCGAATTAGAGTATCAAAGAATTGAATGTTGTTTATATGAAGAAACATAAACAATCTTTGAATGAAACATTTAAATTCTTATGCTGAATGAATGTATGATGCTCAACAAAATTTGATATACAAACGGGGGTATTACCATCGAAAAATGTTTCATTTTGAGACATGGTATTAACAAAGTCAATAAGAATCTAAACTAGTGTGTATGAATACTTGAAAGTATAGAAAAGATAATACGCAAGTATTAATCTTTAGAAACACACGGTCAGAAATAATGATGTTATCCGAGATATTCATGAAAAACATTTAAAATCACACATCCAAAATTATAAAATCTTTTTGAAGTAGAGAAGTGGTTTGAACATTTAAGAACACATTTTTCATGCTTGAAAGTCGTTCTTCTTTCAAACAATCTCAAATTAAGTTTAGAAGATACTCACAGTCAAATGTATCAGCTCCCCCTCAAATTATGATCGACTGATTAAATATCGGATAAGCACCCCTCAAAATCGGCAAAGAATCTTAACAAAACAACATTAGTAGTATATGTAACAATCAAAGTCTAAAACAAATAAGTACGAGTTCTAAACTGATGCGTTTAGAAGTCAAACACATTGAAGTACGAGTCCTGAGTTGAGTTACTCAGAAGTCACATATATGTGTATGCTCGGGTTCTAAATTGATGTGTTTAGAAACCATATATCTTGTGTATGCTCCCCCTACAAAGAAGCATAAAAAGATATGTCAATAAGCACAAATTTATCAAATTTTTAGAATCTCTCCCCCTGAAATTATGCAAATAGTTCAGCATAGGTACTCTTCTTCAAATTGCACACTTCTCTTCTGTTTTCCAGTCATGTGTTTGTATAGTTCTGACAATCACCACCACACATGATAAACTTGCAAAACAGGTTAAGTATATTTTGGTACCCAACGGAACTAAAATACGTGAGCCAATATGGTTACATAAACCAAAATGCATCTTTTCCCAAACATTTGATCATTCAAAATAAAATCGCTAACACATCAAAAGATATCAATAATCAACTGTTAGTTACCAAAAATATTGGCTCATTAGATTTATCACTTATATATCAATGTTTCTTAGAACTCACGGGAAGTACACACAAGTACTCTAACTCGTATCAAGGCACACCTCAACATTGTTCATCTAAAACTTAAATCCGTAGCAGGGCAAGATGATTTCAATCATAAATCACTAATTGCCAAGATCAAATATCCGCAAAGTCATTGTTTACTTTCCAACCATCTCAAGGAATTCAACACGGATGACACCCCAAACCCCAAATGAGTCATTGCCCTCAAAAGTTGAAGAAATTTATGAGAAGATGAATAATATTTCTTTACAAAATGAATAATATTCTTTACAAGATAGATCTTATTCCTTACAAGGTGGATAATATTCTTTAGAGAATGGATAATATTCTTTACAAGATGAGTATTATTCTTTACAAGGTGAATAATATTCTTTAGAAGATGAATAATATTCTTTCCAAGATGGATATTATTCTTTAAAAGATGAATAACATTCTTTAGATGATGAATAGTATTCCTTACGTTTAACTAGAACAAACCAAGGCTTTCATAGCCATAACATAAAGAAGGAAAAGCAACTAATAATTACAAAAGATTACAAGGGATATTAAGGCAGTTAAATAATACTAGGAGCCATCCCTTATCAATGGCCACATGTAGGAGTAAGGAAGAATCAACAATGAGTAGAAATCAGATTTGGACCATACTGACACCAGAACTTGAATCCCAAACTATACAACTCAATTGACGAATTCCAAAACTTTCTTACCGAAGGCCAACCAAGAGGGAGCAATACTAACACTTAATATGATGTATGTAAAATGATCCCTCAATTCAAATCCAATTACGTGCAAACAACCACACAAAGCTTTAGGCCGAATATTTACTGTAATGGAAATAGTCGGATAACTCATAAGTCTAATACCTCAAAATCAAAAGTACACTGACTTAACAAGCGGTACCACTCGGATTACAGTACTATCACAAGTTGCACTATCCAACACTTCCACTTCCAAGTCCCTTTGAGCCCCCACTCTTAAAGAGAGTTTCTTAACATTTAAGGCCCTAACAAGTTCAAGGTTTCAAGTGCAGGACTCAACAAATATGCCAATCCAACAAAATTTATAAGAATTTTCAACGCAAAATCTTTATAATAATTACTCTTACGTGTAAAAATCTACTACCGTTTACTCTGTAGTTGTGTAAAGTATACACACTTGTCACACATATAAAAATCATTTTGAAAACTACTTGATCACAAATCAAGCAAATAACGATGACGCAAAAATATGCTCGATGAACTTTTAAAATGAACGGTTATGGTTCTAGCATGTATCTACTTATGCCATGCACGCCGAGTAGTTTTCCAGCATTAAAGTAGTGTGCAATAGATTGTTTATACAAAACTTAAAAGAGAAACTTCACGTAATCGAGTTCCAAAATTTTTCCATTTAACTATACAATGACGTGGGATGAAATTTCCCAACAAGACCCACATGCATCAGTTTATCTTCTCAAAACTTAGCAAAACGATATGTGCATGCGATTTAGTTGTAACATGAAATAATTTAGATTGGCTTCAAATTTCAAGTTGTACAGACAATATGCATCTTTATTCCAAAAGTGGTGGCTATAATGCCTTGCATATCAATAATCAATATAATGCATATGTGTGAACCAATAGCGATGGTAACTACAACTGAAAATGCACAAAACAAAGCATTAAGATAAATTGTCATGGTACTCTTATACTCACGCCAAAAGTATAAATTGATTCGTACGACAATAATATGTGATGAAATGTATTAACACAAAACTCTACAGAGAAACCATACAATATCAAAATTTCAAAATTTTCAATTTTTGTTGCAATACGACATAAAGTAACGTTTCTCAATAAAAGTTGCATGGAATAAAATTCTCAATAAAACCCAAGTACCAAATAGGGAAATAACTCCTTCAATCAAAACCTTAACATATGTGGAGGAGATCCAATATCAATGTCATAAATCGCAGTTACTTGCCTAAGACCTTAAACCAGTGGCGGACCCAGGATTTTAGGTGAGCGGGTGCACAAACGAAAAGCCTAAGAAATTATTGTCGATGTGTTTTTCTCCGAATTCTGTCTTTAGGGGACCTTTTAAGCTTTTAGTTGATTTCAAGATATTTATTTCCAATCTTTGGTTGATTTCGAGGGATTTTTTAAGTTTTTTTTGTCGAATTCGACTATTTTTTTGGTTTTTTTGTGTCGATTCGAGATAATTTGTGGGGTTTTTTTGACTGATTTCAAGAGAATTTTTTGATTTTTTTGTTGATTTCGAGAATAAATTTTTGGATGTTTTGCAAATCAAAATTAACTATGTATATAGACTTTCATGTAATAATAATCAAATCAATAACAAAAAACACAAATTAGAAATATAAAGATGAAAATTTTATAATTTTGGAGAGAGTTAATGATCAAATTAATAGAGTATTTAATGTGTATTAAATGTAATTTATGAAGAGGAGTTATAGGCTTTCTCTAGTTTTAACAAAAATTAAATACATAAGTGTCAAGAGTGGGAATCAAACCCCAAATCTCTTGAAGCCGGAAGCACTAACTAGGCCAACACAAACCATCTCGCTGGAAGCTCATTTTGGTTAAGTGTTCAGTTTAAAAATATTTAAGAGCACTCTCAAAATTAAGCGGGTGCACTGTCAAACGGTCTACATTTTTTCCCTTATGGTAAACAATTGAGCGGGTGCACGGGACCCCCCGGAGTGAAGGTAGGTCCGCCCCTGTCCTAAACAATATTAAAGCATGGATATCATAATATCCGAAAATAGTGTTTGACAACAACGGGGATAAAGAAAGTCTTAACAAAGTTTGCAACCACATGCAATAAAACAAATTCGTGTGTGTTTCAAATCATGGTTTAAAATCTTGTGCGCATTAACGTCTTTCCAAACATTCATAATACTACTCGCACAACGATTTGGGAAGGTATGAAATACTTTATGCAAATTATTTTAGAAGTGCATTTTGTGCATGACTTTTGTCAAGTCTCAAAGTCTTAGAACTAAGCTCACCAAGTTCACCGGTCACACTACCACCATCCGGATACCCAAACGTCTTAAGGAAATGACCGGGGGCTAAATTGGTCAACCTCACAATTTCTTCTCAAGCAGAGTCGGTTTGATAAACCCATGGCTCTAATTCAACACATAGCTCCAACCCAAGATGGTCAACTTAATGTGATCATCATGCTTAGCTTTCACCCGAAGTAACAATCCTATAAACATCAACTTCTTCTAATGAATACTCACTAGAAGTTTATTCACTACCCCATCGGTTATCACAGAAGGGTGATTCAAGCACACCCATGTAACACGTATGTTCATCATAGCACTAGCCAGTTGAAATCATAAACATATTGTACATGAAGATCCTTGCTACCCTCGTTATGATTCCCGATTCTAGTGATTCCATCGACCTCAAATTATCCTATCTTAAAATCTCTTATCGTATATTCTCACTTTCGACTAGTTACAAAAACACTAGTTTGAGTCTAGGCATCCTAAATCAATACATAAATGTCTCAAACGTATGCTCTGATACCAACTTGTAACACCCTCAAATTTGGAAAAAGCAACTAAATAAAAAACTTCGATAAAATTCATTCTACAAAACCATCAATGGAAATACCTCAACTTTAAAAACATAAAAAATTACTCTAACATTCAATAACTTAAATCACACCAAAACTAAGTAAGGTCGGGTGTTACTTAACCCAACTACAAATTGCTATTCCCAAATATAAATGCATAAGACTTCACCATGCTAAACGTTCCTCGAGCACACAACGAGCACTCAAACTCTTCACAATGTCGCTAGCACTACTCCCCAACCGGAATCTGATGCACATGCCGACAAATAAAAAGGTTAGGCTAACGCCTAGTGAGTTCAAGAGTTTTTTTTTGGAAGGCATAGCGGCATCGACCCCACGAACACACGCACACACGCACGCACACCTCCCGGGCGGTATCGGGCATCCAATTGGGCAGCCCCCTAGTCCTCCTCTGTCCCGGCCCAGTTTACGCTGGACCTAAGGCCCAATGTAAAGCCCGTGTCCCGGTACGTTTTTATTTATTTATTTATAATATCTTTTTTTAGCGAAATTATTTATCGGGGTTAGGCATCAAGGACCTAAAACGAATTAACTAGTTGGTCAATGATCTTTATGTTAAATCCTAAACTAATGTGGGAATTTTGGGTATACCTTAAGAGTCTAGGGGCCAAATGTGTGCATGTGTGTAAGTTGGGCAAGGGATCGGCCAAAGGACCGACCCCCCTCCCCTCCCTTCGTTTTTCAGGTAGCAAAACCCTCCCCCAAAACCCTTTGTCACCCCCCTTCCCTCCCCTTTGTTGTGTTCAGCCGAGAGAGAGAGAGAAACCGAGGAAGTGAGAGAGAAAACGAGAGGGAAAGAGAGGGTGTTCGGCTGTTGCAAGGAGAGGAGAGAGAGAGAGGAGGCTGCCGGAAAGAGAAGAGAGAGAGGAAGCCGCTCTCGCCGGAAAAGAGGAGAAGAACGTGGCGTTGAGGTAACATCGGTAGTTTTCTCGTTTGTTGTTGTTATTGTCAAAAACCGCCGCAAACCGCCACCACCACCGCCGCCGCAGCCACGGCTGCCGGCTGTGGGGCTGCCGCTGCACGCCACTGTGGTGGCGGCAGGGTGTGCGTATGTGTGTAGGTGTGTGGGCGGGTGTGATGTTGCGGGTGAGTCGGGAGTGGGTAATGGTGGGTGGTTTCGCCAGAGGGTGTTACCGTAACCACCGTCGCCGCCGCTAATCACCACCACCGCCGGAGGCGGCAGTGGGTGGTGCACGGCTGTTGACAGCCTAGTATGACCATATTCCAGTAAGCTATTAGGCTTTCCGGGTCTGTTTGGGTTAAGACTTGACTTAATGGTTTATAATGCAATAGTTATCATTTCATGTGAATTATATTGTTCTGCCACTGTTTTGTAAAAGCCATAACTTATTCTAGGAACATCGGTTTGGGGTGAAACCAGTGCCAAAATTTCCCATTTTGAGTCTAGTAAGTTTCATATGTTTTGCGGAAAAACCAGTTCGGACCATAGCTGGTGTCAAATTGTTGTTTTGTACTGGCCGGTCCTGTTTTAGCTGTTCTGCGAAGTGTTTTTGTAAAATTTATATAGGAGGCTAGGAATATCGTTAGGACGCGTGCGATATGTCCCTGGAACCCTAAGACATGGGACTTTATGATTATGGAATTTGATTTCTGGAATTATCAGTTTCAAGGGGGTAAAACAGGTCCCGAACAGGCCTGTGTTTTTAGATAAAAAGCTGGAATGTTTAGTTTTGTGAGTTAGTAATCGTAGTTTGAGTTGGGACTTTCCGTTGACGTTTTTAGTGCGTATTTAGGTGGGAAAAGTGAGGAAAGTTGACGTGTCGGTGTTGCGGCTCGTGGGCGCGCCGCGTTGCTTTGAGGTGAGTTCTCTCACCGCGTAGTTAGGAATTTCATGCATATCGTTATTTTGTGCTACGTGTTATTACGTGTTTACGTGAACTAGTTGGGATGTGATAACTAGTTGTGATTTGTTGAATTGATATGTGGATTATGTATGCTTGTGTACACCTCAGTGGGACTGGGGGGCTCGGTGGGACCGAGGGCTCGGTGGGACTGAGCTAGTACGATTATATTATCTTTACTCGGTGGGACTGAGCTAGTACGATTATATTATCTTTACTCGGTGGGACCGAGGGCTCGATGGGACTGAGCTTGTATCGATATATTTTTATGTACTCGGTGGGACCGAGGTTCGTGTTTATACATTAATCATTATGCAGTTTTATATTCGTGGTGATGGTGATGTTGCCTACTTGCGAGTAGGGGCGATATACGTGGGGTTGCTACCTGCGTGTGTGGTAGGATTCACTAAGCGTTTAGCTTACCTTTTCCCAATATGTTGTGATTTCAGGTGCGAGCGGCAGTCGGGCCTGACGGTACACACACTAAGCGCGGGTGTCAAGAATTGTTTAAATTTTACTTTCATACCTTTGGATTTTATTTTATAAAATTTCCGCTGCATACACTTTATTGACTGTTTGACTTAACGACGTTAATTTCAATTGAGTTGCGAATTATTAAATTGTGGTTGTTTTATAATGAAATTAATGTCTTAAATTTTTTTAAATTCCTTGTAATTTTTGGGACGTTACAACTTGGTATCAGAGCACAGCTTGAGTGAATCAAACACATCTCGGTGTGTTTGGTCTCAAGTTGCGACTATGAAGTTTTAAACTCTTTTATTAAAATCTTTGAGAATAAAGGAAAAAGGAAGACCCGTTTGGGAAACGGTGATCGTGGGCGCAGTGTGTACAGTCAGCCGACGCCAATTGGGAAGGTACAACACTTAGTGTATTTATTGCTTTCTAGGCATAGGGCATGCATGCTAGATTTCTTACGTGGATTTTGTGGTACCGTATACTTGTTACTTGCTATTATGAACTCATGCTAGCCTTGATAGGTTGTTAAGTGAATGCACTTTAGGTTGTATGCAGTAGGAACTGAATAGCCTTAGAATGTTGGATTTAATTCTATTGCGCAGCTCTTGTTTGAGTCCAACCGTTGTAGGATAGAATCTTATATTCAAATGTCTATCTGGTTTTACTGTATACGACTGTGCGTTTACGAGGCGACTCGTCAGGGTTAGTGGGGGTTCCGATCTAGCAAGGGTAGTGGGGTGTTACGACTTTTTTAGGGAGCTAGGAAAAGTGTTTACATATGCCGGAATGGGCATATGTGTTTGTTTGTGGAAGGCAACTACTTGGATGTCCCGGGACAGGACTCGAAACGAGTAAGGATATGTGTGAAGGGTAGTAGCAGAGCTCCTACTATCTGAAGCACAGGATCCGTGTTCGAGTCGGGGAAAGTCACGGAGAATCCGAAGAGTTGAGCGTGAGCGTAGTTAGCAGGTTATAATGTGTGCTAGTAGCTCGTTAAGGAGGAACAACAATGTTGATCCAGATGCTGATGCTGGAATTATTGTTGATCAGATTCGTGAGATGTTTGCGGTCGAGGTGACGCATATTTTGAGGAGGCACGAGCTACGCATAAAGTGGTGACAGGTACGTTCTTAGTAAACTCAGTGCCTGCGGTGGTGAGGTTTGATAGCGAGGCTACTCATCCTTACGTGTCTCACACTGTTAGTGAGTGTTTGGGCCAAGTTGTAGGACGGTTAAGCTGTTCACTTGTGGTCGAGGTTGCTGATGACAGGACCTTGACGGTTACCGACGTGTGTCGGGGGGTACTTTGGAAATCTCTGGTGTGAGATTCCCTGTTGACTTGATTCCGATAGCTATGCGTGAGTTGTGCGTAATTGTGGGCACGGTTTTGGGTGGATGCTTTCGATGCTGAGATTGTTTGTCGTCGCAAACAAGTACAAGTTCGAACCCCAAGCGGGGGAGAAATGCTAGTTCAGGGCGACTTGCCCAGGCGGATCCCAGCGTTATGTTCGGGTGTAAGAGCTCGGAAATACTTGCAGCGCAGTGGCTAGGGGTAATTAGCGTATGTGATAGACACGCGCGGCGTCGGAGAGAAGAAGACTGCGGAGGATGTGCCGGTTGTACGGGAGTTTGCTGACGTATTTTCCGATGAGTTATCGGGGATACCTCCCGAGCGACAGGTGGGGTTCCGCATCGATGTGTTTCCGGGTGCTGCTCCGGTGGCCAAGGCACCTTACCGCCTGACTCCACCGGAAATGAAGGAGTTGTACACTCAGTTGCAGGAACTACTCGAGAAAGAGTTCATCGAGCCGAGTTGTTCACCGTGGGGAGCCCCGATTCTGTTTGTGAAGAAGAAGGACGGGTCCCAACGGATGTGTATAGACTACCGTGAATTGAATAAGCTTACGGTGAAGAATCGTTATCCCCTGCCAAGGATCGATGACTTGTTCGATCAACTTCAGGGAGCCTTGTGGTCCTCTAAGATTAATCTGAGATTGGGGTATCATCAGAAGCGGGTGAGGAGTGAGGATACGGAGAAAACGGCCTTTCGTACACGTTATGGCCATTTACAAGTTTGTGGTGATGCCTTTCGGGCTCACCAATGCACCCGCAGCGTTCATGGACCTCATGAACCGGGTATGTAGCCCTATGTGGGATCGATCGGTTGGGAGCGGTGGTGTTTGCTCTCAATATTTGGAGGCACTATCTGTGTGGCGTCAAGTGTACGATATACACTGACCATAAAAGCCTCAAATAATTGATGGACCAGCAAAATCTCATCATGCGTCAGAGGAGGTGGCTTGACGTAGTTAAGGATTACGATTGTGAAATACTTTACCACCCGGGTAAAGCGAATGTTGTTGCGGACGCACTTAGTCGACATCCGGTTGGTGAGCCACTTCGGGGTTAGTGTCAACGGTTGATAGTGGTTGCACCTCTCCTGGAGTCGATAGGTAGTGCTCGGGAAGTAGCAGTTCGGGACGAGAATGCCAAACGCGAGAGAGTTTCAGGGGAAATTCCGAATTTTTGTCCGTGGTAGTCGGGGTTTATTGACGCGATATGGTCGAGTTTGGGTTCCCTTCACTGGTGGGAACAGGCAGATATTGTTGGACGAGACGCATAAGTCCAAATTTTCTATTCATCCCGGAGCTACAAAGATGTACCGCGATCTGCGGGAGAATTATTGGTGGCCCGGTATGAAGCGGGATGTCGCCGAGTGTATGGAAGTGTGCTTGACTTGCCGGAAGGTCAAGACTGAGCACCAGCGGCCGCCTAGGAAGTTGCAGCCTTTAGAAATTTCAGTATGGAAATGGGAGCAGATCACGATGGATCTCATTACGAAACTCCCAAAGACTCCACGTGGGAATGATGCTATTTGAGTGATTGTCGATCGTCTGACCAAGAGTGCTCACTTTTTGGCCATCAGGGAGAGCTCCTCGGCGGAGAAGCTCGCAGAGATTTTCGTGCGAGAGACTGTAGCCAGGCATGGGGTGCTAGTTTCGATTGTCTCTGACAGGGACACCCGGTTGACCTCCCGGTTTTGGGAGAGGTTTCAAGAGGAGGTGGGTACGCGGCTACATTTCTACACGACTTTTCATCCACAGACCGACGGGCAGAGTGAGCGCACTATTCAGACACTCGAGGATATGCTTCGGGCATGTGCTATTGATTTTGGAGGTAGTTGGGATCAGTACCTTCCGTTGGCGGAGTTTTCCTACAACAACAGCTTCCATTCCAGTATTGGCATGTCGCCGTACGAGATGTTGTATGGTAGGAAGTGCAGGACGCCCATTTGTTGGGGCGAGGTTGGTCAGCAAGTATTGGGGAGCACTGATATTGTGCTGAAGACGACCGAGATGAAACAAATGGTGCGGGACCGTTTAGTTACTGCACAGAGTCGGCAAAAGAGTTACGCCGACAAGAGGCGGTCAGATTTAGAGTTTCAGGTCGGGGATTATGTTCTTTTGAAGGTGTCACCCTGGAAAGGGGTGATTCGGTTCCGCAAGCGGGGAAAGTTAGGACCCCGTTACATCGGACCTTACAAGGTCATTGCGCGCGTGGGGAAGGTAGCTTACCGTTTAGAGTTGCCGGACGAGCTGAGTTTGATTCACAACACCCTCCATGTCTCCCAACTGAGGAAGTGTGTGGTGGATGAGTCGGCGGTGATTCCCCTTGAAGACATTCAGATCGACGAGCGGCTTAATTACGTGGAGAAGCCGGTTGCCATTCTTGACAGGAGGACGAGAACCTCGCGTAACAAAGTCATTGGACTGGTGAAAGTCCAGTGGCAGCACCGGAAGGGTTCAGAATGGACGTGGGAGCCCGAAGCCGAGATGCGCGAGAACTATCCCGAGCTATTCGCCGACCAAGACTTCGAGGACGAAGTCTAATTCAAGCGGGGGAGAGTTGTAAAGCCCGTGTCCCGGTACGTTTTTATTTATTTATTTATAATATCTTTTTTTTAGCGAAATTATTTATCGTGGTTAGGCATCAAGGACCTAAAACGAATTAACTAGTGGGTCAATGATCTTTATGTTAAATCCTAAACTAATGTGGGAATTTTGGGTATACCTTAAGAGTCTAGGGGCCAAATGTGTGCATGTGTGTAAGTTGGGCAAGGGATCGGCCAAAGGACCGACCCCCCTCCCCTCCCCTTCGTTTTTCAGGTAGCAAAACCCTCCCCCAAAACCCTTTGTCACCCCCCTTCCCTCCCCTTTGTTGTGTTCAGCCGAGAGAGAGAGAGAAACCGAGGAAGTGAGAGAGAAAACGAGAGGGAATGAGAGGGTGTTCGGCTGTTGCAAGGAGAGGAGAGAGAGAGAGGAGGCTGCCGGAAAGAGAAGAGAGAGAGGAAGCCGCTCTCGCCGGAAAAGAGGAGAAGAACGTGGCGTTGAGGTAACATCGGTAGTTTTCTCGTTTGTTGTTGTTATTGTCAAAAACCGCCGCAAACCGCCACCACCACCGCCGCAGCCACGGCTGCCGGCGGTGGGGCTGCCGCTTCACGCCGCTGTGGTGGTGGCAGGGTGTGCGTATGTGTGTAGGTGTGTGGGCGGGTGTGATGTTGCGGGTGAGTCGGGAGTGGGTAATGGTGGGTGGTTTCGCCAGAGGGTGTTACCGTAACCACCGTCGCCGCCGCCAATCACCACCACCGCCGGAGGTGGCAGTGGGTGGTGCACGGCTGTTGACAGCCTAGTATGACCTTATTCCAGTAAGCTATTAGGCTTTCCGGGTCTGTTTGGGTTAAGACTTGACTTAATGGTTTATAATGCAATAGTTATCATTTCATGTGAATTATATTGTTCTGCCACTGTTTTGTAAAAGCCATAACTTATTCTAGGAACATCGGTTTGGGGTGAAACCAGTGCCAAAATTTCCCATTTTAAGTCTAGTAAGTTTCATATGTTTTGCGGAAAAACCAGTTCGGACCATAGCTGGTGTCAAATTGTTGTTTTGTACTGGCAGGTCCTGTTTTAGCTGTTCTGCGAAGTGTTTTTGTAAAATTTATATAGGAGGCTAGGAATATCGTTAGGACGCGTGCGATATGTCCCTGGAACCCTAAGACATGGGACTTTATGATTATGGAATTTGATTTCTGGAATTATCAGTTTCAAGGGGGTAAAACAGGTCCCGAACAGGCCTGTGTTTTTAGATAAAAAGCTGGAATGTTTAGTTTTGTGAGTTAGTAATCGTAGTTTGAGTTGGGACTTTCCGTTGACGTTTTTAGTGCGTATTTAGGTGGGAAAAAGTGAGGAAAGTTACGTGTCGGTGTTGCGGCTCGTGGGCGCGCCGCGTTGCTTTGAGGTGAGTTCTCTCACCACGTAGTTAGGAATTTCATGCATATCGTTATTTTGTGCTACGTGTTATTACGTGTTTACGTGAACTAGTTGGGATGTGATAACTAGTTGTGATTTGTTGAATTGATATGTGGATTATGTATGCTTGTGTACACCTCAGTGGGACTGGGGGGCTCGGTGGGACCGAGGGCTCGGTGGGACTGAGCTAGTACGATTATATTATCTTTACTCGGTGGGACTGAGCTAGTACGATTATATTATCTTTACTCGGTGGGACCGAGGGCTCGGTGGGACTGAGCTTGTATCGATATATTTTTATGTACTCGGTGGGACCGAGGTTCGTGTTTATACATTAATCATTATGCAGTTTTATATTCGTGGTGATGGTGATGTTGCCTACTTGCGAGTAGGGGCGATATACGTGGGGTTGCTACCTGCGTGTGTGGTAGGATTCACTAAGCGTTTAGCTTACCTTTTCCCAATATGTTGTGATTTCAGGTGCGAGCGGCAGTCAGGCCTGACGGTACACACACTAAGCGCGGGTGTCAAGAATTGTTTAAATTTCACTTTCATACCTTTGGATTTTATTTTATAAAATTTCCGCTGCATACACTTTATTGACTGTTTGAGTTAACGACGTTAATTTCAATTGAGTTGCGAATTATTAAATTGTGGTTGTTTTATAATGAAATTAATGTCTTAAATTTTTTTAAATTCCTTGTAATTTTTGGGACGTTACACCCAACCTTGCAGCTGGGGTGATAAGCCCAGTCTTCGACTGGACCATCCAAGGACGGGTACTCCTCAAGCCCCCAACTGACTCCCCTAGGGATCGAACCCGGGTAGACTGGGATACCATCCACAGCCCCCCCCCCCCCCCCCCCCCCGAAGGATGTTACCGTCCTTCGGCGAACCAACTGAGCTAGACTTGATTTGTGAGCTAAAGAGTTTTTATCATGAGCAAAATAATTCGTTAAACGAAAAGAGCACAATCTAAATCATGATTTTCCGAAAAAGTTTATATAAATATGCAAACAACTCGTTTTCCCAACGCACACAATTTCAGTAACGAAAGCTCTAATATATAACGGTTTCCAAAATGAAATCAATTTCATAACTTACTCAAAAAGTCGGATAAATATTTTCCAAATAATATAAGCATGAATAGAACTCTATTATTCAAAACATCCAAACACGGATGAGGCATAATACGCCGCCCACAAATCATGGAAAACAATCCATATAAATATAAAACGTCACCGAAAACATGGATAGAGATAAATACCCAAAACAACACCCTTCGATGACGGGGAAGACCCGGTTCTATCGAATGTGGCAGGCACACAAAGTGAGAGTTTCAGATAACAATGATTTAGCACAATGATCTTCAATAGATTGAGAGAAATACAAAGATGAATGAGATCTAATTTCTCTCTCTCTAGAGGGTCATCTCTCTATTACACACACACTACGTATGCTATCCTCTCTAATGACCTCTCATGTGCTACACTCACAATTCCCTTGCAATTACCCTATTTAAACCTTTGACTTTTCCAGCCAATACCCTTGACTTTGACCATTTCTTACTAGACTTTGACTATTGTTGACTATAACAATTATACCCTAAATCTTGAATACATCTGGTACTAACAATCTCCCCCTATGGATTCAAGATTTAAAAAATTAATAACGACAGTCTTCAGCTCTTTTGATCTTCAGATCTTCAACACTTTAAACTCTTTGAGGATTCTTCAAATAAGCTTTATCTTCAAGAATCCACATTGACAACTTTAATCTTCATTAGGGTCTTCAGAAACAAATAATCACAAAGTCTTCAAAAATGAACTTCAAATCTTTGTATGGTTGATCAAAGTCTTCAAAAATCTTTATATCTTTGAATCACTGATCTTTGCAGCTTTGATCTTTGACAAATTCTTCAGTCTTTGAACAATTTTTAAGCTTTAACTGGGTTTGAGCTTTAACAACATTCTTGAATTATCTTTAAGGACCAACTGTACTTGTATCTTCACCTCTTAAACAATAATAATCTTTGAACATTAAAACATTTTGAGTTGCCTTTCTTTTACTTTGGCAAATATCCCCTTAACTCTCGGAAATTGAGATATTCAAACTATCTTCCCCTTTTCTTTTGATATTTCTCCCCCTTTTTGATGATTGTGAGCATCATGATCACCAAAACTCTTGTTCAATTTCAACATTCTCTTTGAGTACCATAAACAATCTCCTCCTCTTGATCTGTTTAACCGTCAATTCAAAAAATGTTTATCCGAATCTTTTCAAATTCAGATAATATGAAAGTTGTAACCCTGAATCAACGAACGAGACAGTTAAAATGCCTGTAAGTTGCACAAAGCCACTTAGTACAACGAATGCACTTTTGGAAAGGAGCTTTTTGATGTTCACTCCTCCAGGGCTTCCATTCAATCATTGAAAAACACAAAGGAATTTATATGAACGTTATGACAAGAAAACATATTCCCTGTGTGTACGTGCAAGTGTAGAAATGATTGAAGCAACTTATGCTTGATTAGTAGGCTCAAATTGTGTAAATTGTTGATACAGTAACAAGTTTTCCACGGACTCAATGTGCATGATTGAAGTGCGAAGGTGGGGCAAACTTCCTTCTTTTTCAATATCCAAACCTTCCGAGTGAAGATTAGATAGATAATATGTTGCGTCCCCAAGAAAAATTAAAACATTTCTTTGTTGAGAAAGAAATGAGTAGCTGGTGGGGTTAAAGCAAGAGTTGGCATGGGCTTACTGCCTGTTTCAATGATGGTCACCAAAGAATGTGAACCAATCAGTAATGTGGCTGCTCGACTCAGAAAGTGGTTGGTGCAGAGTTCTCTTATTCTTTTAACTCTATTCTCACACCCTCTTTCTGTTTTTAATCTGCTCACGTCTAACCAAACTCTCTTTTTCATTTATCTCAGCACAATGAGATTACTCAACCGTATGAGTTATCTCCCCCACTCTTTGATTTATACCCCTCTCCCCTCAATCACTCAAGGATAACTTCTTGGGTAGGAAACACTGGTTAACGTGGATCCATAGAAGTTCAATGTAGCTCACACACTGATCCCCATGAGATTTTGTCCTAATAATTTGTGTTGTTCAACAGTTTATCTTGAGCAAATATAAATCTCAGCTTTTTGAATAACATTGTCATCAGAATGCATGCTCCTCAATAATATCAAGAAATATTTGAGCATTTGAACTTTGAAGATTTCTCAAAACAAGAATATTGAAAGAATGATATGAATTCGAAAGACTTGTTTGAGAATCTGACAATGTATCAATCAGATCAAATATGAAGGATAACCATGGCGAATTAGAGTATCAAAGAATTGAATGTTGTTTATATGAAGAAACATAAACAATCTTTGAATGAAACATTTAAATTCTTATGCTGAATGAATGTATGATGCTCAACAAAATTTGATATACAAACGGGGGTATTACCATCGAAAAATGTTTCATTTTGAGACATGGTATTAACAAAGTCAATAAGAATCTAAACTAGTGTGTATGAATACTTGAAAGTATAGAAAAGATAATACGCAAGTATTAATCTTTAGAAACACACGGTCAGAAATAATGATGTTATCCGAGATATTCATGAAAAACATTTAAAATCACACATCCAAAATTATAAAATCTTTTTGAAGTAGAGAAGTGGTTTGAACATTTAAGAACACATTTTTCATGCTTTAAAGTCGTTCTTCTTTCAAACAATCTCAAATTAAGTTTAGAAGATACTCACAGTCAAATGTATCAGCTCCCCCTCAAATTATGATCGACTGATTAAATATCGGATAAGCACCCCTCAAAATCGGCAAAGAATCTTAACAAAACAACATTAGTAGTATATGTAACAATCAAAGTCTAAAACAAATAAGTACGAGTTCTAAACTGATGCGTTTAGAAGTCAAACACATTGAAGTACGAGTCCTGAGTTGAGTTACTCAGAAGTCACATATATGTGTATGCTCGGGTTCTAAATTGATGTGTTTAGAAACCATATATCTTGTGTATGCTCCCCCTACAAAGAAGCATAAAAAGATATGTCAATAAGCACAAATTTATCAAATTTTTAGAATCTCTCCCCCTGAAATTATGCAAATAGTTCAGCATAGGTACTCTTCTTCAAATTGCACACTTCTCTTCTGTTTTCCAGTCATGTGTTTGTATAGTTCTGACAATCACCACCACACATGATAAACTTGCAAAATAGGTTAAGTATATTTTGGTACCCAACGGAACTAAAATACGTGAGCCAATATGGTTACATAAACCAAAATGCATCTTTTCCCAAACATTTGATCATTCAAAATAAAATCGCTAACACATCAAAAGATATCAATAATCAACTGTTAGTTACCAAAAATATTGGCTCATTAGATTTATCACTTATATATCAATGTTTCTTAGAACTCACGGGAAGTACACACAAGTACTCTAACTCGTATCAAGGCACACCTCAACATTGTTCATCTAAAACTTAAATCCGTAGCAGGGCAAGATGATTTCAATCATAAATCACTAATTGCCAAGATCAAATATCCGCAAAGTCATTGTTTACTTTCCAACCATCTCAAGGAATTCAACACGGATGACACCCCAAACCCCAAATGAGTCATTGCCCTCAAAAGTTGAAGAAATTTATGAGAAGATGAATAATATTTCTTTACAAAATGAATAATATTCTTTACAAGATAGATCTTATTCCTTACAAGGTGGATAATATTCTTTAGAGAATGGATAATATTCTTTACAAGATGAGTATTATTCTTTACAAGGTGAATAATATTCTTTAGAAGATGAATAATATTCTTTCCAAGATGGATATTATTCTTTAAAAGATGAATAACATTCTTTAGATGATGAATAATATTCCTTACGTTTAACTAGAACAAACCAAGGCTTTCATAGCCATAACATAAAGAAGGAAAAGCAACTAATAATTACAAAAGATTACAAGGGATATTAAGGCAGTTAAATAATACTAGGAGCCATCCCTTATCAATGGCCACATGTAGGAGTAAGGAAGAATCAACAATGAGTAGAAATCAGATTTGGACCATACTGACACCAGAACTTGAATCCCAAACTATACAACTCAATTGACGAATTCCAAAACTTTCTTACCTAAGGCCAACCAAGAGGGAGCAATACTAACACTTAATATGATGTATGTAAAATGATCCCTCAATTCAAATCCAATTACGTGCAAACAACCACACAAAGCTTTAGGCCGAATATTTACTGTAATGGAAATAGTCGGATAACTCATAAGTCTAATACCTCAAAATCAAAAGTACACTGACTTAACAAGCGGTACCACTCGGATTACAGTACTATCACAAGTTGCACTATCCAACACTTCCACTTCCAAGTCCCTTTGAGCCCCCACTCTTAAAGAGAGTTTCTTAACATTTAAGGCCCTAACAAGTTCAAGGTTTCAAGTGCAGGACTCAACAAATATGCCAATCCAATAAAATTTATAAGAATTTTCAACGCAAAATCTTTATAATAATTACTCTTACGTGTAAAAATCTACTACCGTTTACTCTGTAGTTGTGTAAAGTATACACACTTGTCACACATATAAAAATCATTTTGAAAACTACTTTATCACAAATCAAGCAAATAACGATGACGCAAAAATATGCTCGATGAACTTTTAAAATGAACGGTTATGGTTCTAGCATGTATCTACTTATGCCATGCACGCCGAGTAGTTTTCCAGCATTAAAGTAGTGTGCAACAGATTGTTTATACAAAACTTAAAAGAGAAACTTCACGTAATCGAGTTCCAAATTTTTTCCATTTAACTATACAATGACGTGGGATGAAATTTCCCAACAAGACCCACATGCATCAGTTTATCTTCTCAAAACTTAGCAAAATGATATGTGCATGCGATTTAGTTGTAACATGAAATAATTTAGATTGGCTTCAAATTTCAAGTTGTACAGACAATATGCATCTTTATTCCAAAAGTGGTGTCTATAATGCCTTGCATATCAATAATCAATATAATGCATATGTGTGAACCAATAGCGATGGTAACTACAACTGAAAATGCACAAAACAAAGCATTAAGATAAATTGTCATGGTACTCTTATACTCACGCCAAAAGTATAAATTGATTCGTACGACAATAATATGTGATGAAATGTATTAACACAAAACTCTACAGAGAAACCATACAATATCAAAATTTCAAAATTTTCAATTTTTGTTGCAATACGACATAAAGTAACGTTTCTCAATAAAAGTTGCATGGAATAAAATTCTCAATAAAACCCAAGTACCAAATAGGGAAATAACTCCTTCAATCAAAACCTTAACATATGTGGAGGAGATCCAATATCAATGTCATAAATCGCAGTTACTTGCCTAAGACCTTAAACCAGTGGCGGACCCAGGATTTTAGGTGAGCGGGTGCACAAACGAAAAGCCTAAGAAATTATTGTCGATGTGTTTTTCTCCGAATTCTGTCTTTAGGGGACCTTTTAAGCTTTTAGTTGATTTCGAGATATTTATTTCCAATCTTTGGTTGATTTCGAGGGATTTTTAAGTTTTTTTTGTCGAATTCGACTATTTTTTTGGTTTTTTTGTGTCGATTCGAGATAATTTGTGGGGTTTTTTTGACTGATTTCAAGAGAATTTTTTGATTTTTTTGTTGATTTCGAGAATAAATTTTTGGATGTTTTGCAAATCAAAATTAACTATGTATATAGACTTTCATGTAATAATAATCAAATCAATAACAAAAAACACAAATTAGAAATATAAAGATGAAAATTTTATAATTTTGGAGAGAGTTAATGATCAAATTAATAGAGTATTTAATGTGTATTAAATGTAATTTATGAAGAGGAGTTATAGGCTTTCTCTAGTTTTAACAAAAATTAAATACATAAGTGCCAAGAGTGGGAATCAAACCCCAAATCTCTTGAAGCCGGAAGCACTAACTAGGCCAACACAAACCATCTCGCTGGAAGCTCATTTTGGTTAAGTGTTCAGTTTAAAAATATTTAAGAGCACTCTCAAAATTAAGCGGGTGCACTGTCAAACGGTCTACATTTTTTCCCCTTATGGTAAACAAGTGAGCGGGTGCACGGGACCCCCCGGAGTGAAGGTAGGTCCGCCCCTGTCCTAAACAATATTAAAGCATGGATATCATAATATCCGAAAATAGTGTTTGACAACAACGGGGATAAAGAAAGTCTTAACAAAGTTTGCAACCACATGCAATAAAACAAATTCGTGTGTGTTTCAAATCATGGTTTAAAATCTTGTGCGCATTAAACGTCTTTCCAAACATTCATAATACTACTCGCACAACGATTTGGGAAGGTATGAAATACTTTATGCAAATTATTTTAGAAGTGCATTTTGTGCATGACTTTTGTCAAGTCTCAAAGTCTTAGAACTAAGCTCACCAAGTTCACCGGTCACACTACCACCATCCGGATACCCAAACGTCTTAAGGAAATGATCGGGGGCTAAATTGGTCAACCTCACAATTTCTTCTCAAGCAGAGTCGGTTTGATAAACCCATGGCTCTAATTCAACACATAGCTCCAACCCAAGATGGTCAACTTAATGTGATCATCATGCTTAGCTTTCACCCGAAGTGACAATCCTATAAACATCAACTTCTTCTAATGAATACTCACTAGAAGTTTATTCACTACCCCATCGGTTATCACAGAAGGGTGATTCAAGCACACCCATGTAACACGTATGTTCATCATAGCACTAGCCAGGTGCAATCATAAACATATTGTACATGAAGATCCTTGCTACCCTCGCTATGATTCCCGATTCTAGTGATTCCATCGACCTCAAATTATCCTATCTTAAAATCTCTTATCGTATATTCTCACTTTCGACTAGTTACAAAAACACTAGTTTGAGTCTAGGCATCCTAAATCAATACATAAATGTCTCAAACGTATGCTCTGATACCAACTTGTAACACCCTCAAATTTGGAAAAAGCAACTAAATAAAAAACTTCGATAAAATTCATTCTACAAAACCATCAATGGAAATACCTCAACTTTAAAAACATAAAAAATTACTCTAACATTCAATAACTTAAATCACACCAAAACTAAGTAAGGTCGGGTGTTACTTAACCCAACTACAAATTGCTATTCCCAAATATAAATGCATAAGACTTCACCATGCTAAACGTTCCTCGAGCACACAACTAGCACTCAAACTCTTCACAATGTCGCTAGCACTACTCCCCAACCGGAATCTGATGCACATGCCGACAAATAAAAAGGTTAGGCTAACGCCTAGTGAGTTCAAGAGTTTTTTTTTTGGAAGGCATAGCGGCATCGACCCCACGAACACACGCACACACGCACGCACACCTCCCGGGCGGTATCGGGCATCCAATTGGGCAGCCCCCTAGTCCGCCTCTGTCCCGGCCCAGTTTACGCTGGACCTAAGGCCCAATGTAAAGCCCGTGTCCCGGTACGTTTTTATTTATTTATTTATAATATCTTTTTTAGCGAAATTATTTATCGGGGTTAGGCATCAAGGACCTAAAACGAATTAACTAGTGGGTCAATGATCTTTATGTTAAATCCTAAACTAATGTGGGAATTTTGGGTATACCTTAAGAGTCTAGGGGCCAAATGTGTGCATGTGTGTAAGTTGGGCAAGGGATCGGCCAAAGGACCGACCCCCCTCCCCTCCCCTTCGTTTTTCAAGTAGCAAAACCCTCCCCCAAAACCCTTTGTCACCCCCTTCCCTCCCCTTTGTTGTGTTCAGCCGCGAGAGAGAGAGAGAGAGAGAAACCGAGGAAGTGAGAGAGAAAACGAGAGGGAAAGAGAGGGTGTTCGGCTGTTGCAAGGAGAGGAGAGAGAGAGAGAGGAGGCTGCCGGAAAGAG
The DNA here is from genome assembly GCA_033807775.1 of Saussurea involucrata. Taxonomy (NCBI): domain Eukaryota; kingdom Viridiplantae; phylum Streptophyta; class Magnoliopsida; order Asterales; family Asteraceae; genus Saussurea; species Saussurea involucrata. The sequence continues at coordinate 21,429,700 of CM066313.1, read as the reverse complement.
AAGAGAGAGAGGAAGCCGCTCTCGCCGGAAAAGAGGAGAAGAACGTGGCGTTGAGGTAACATCGGTAGTTTTCTCGTTTGTTGTTGTTATGAAGTATAACCATGGCAAATTAGAGTATGAAGTATAACCATGGCGAATTAGAGTATCAAAGATATGAATGTTGTTTGTATGAACAAACATAAACAATCTTTGAATGAAACGTTTAAAGTCTTATGCTGAATGAATGTATGATGCTCAACAAAATTTGATATACAAACGGGGGTATTACCATCGAAAAATGTTTCATTTTGAGACATGGTATTAACAAAGTCAATAAGAATCTAAACTAGTGTGTATGAATACTTGAAAGTATAGAAAAGATAATACGCAAGTATTAATCTTTAGAAACACACGGTCAGAAATAATGATGTTATCCGAGATATTCATGAAAAACATTTAAAATCAAACATCCAAAATTATAAAATCTTTTTGAAGTAGAGAAGTGGTTTGAACATTTAAGAACACATTTTTCATGCTTTAAAGTCGTTCTTCTTTCAAACAATCTCAGATTAAGTTTAGAAGATACTCACAGTCAAATGTATCAGCTCCCCCTCAAACTATGATCGACTGATTAAATATCGGATAAGAACCCCTCAAAATCGGCAAAGAATCTTAACAAAACAACATTAGTATATGTAACAATCAAAGTCTAAAACAAATAAGTACGAGTTCTAAACTGATGCGTTTAGAAGTCAAACACATTGAAGTACGAGTTCTGAGTTCAGTTACTCAGAAGTCACATATATGTGTATGATCGGGTTCTAAATTGATGTGTTTAGAAACCATATATCTTGTGTATGCTCCCCCTACAAATAAGCATAAAAAGATATGTCAATAAGCACAAATTTATCAAAAGTTTAGAATCTCTCCCCCTGAAATTATGCAAATAGTTCAGCATAGGTACTCTTCTTCAAATTTCACACTTCTCTTATGTTTTCCAGTCATGTGTTTGTATAGTTCTGACAATCAGCACCACACATGATAAACTTGCAAAACAGGTTAAGTATATTTTGGTACCCAACGGAACTTAGGTCCTGGCTTGTTATGTGCAGTTCGATTTGAAGAAATATATAAGTACCATACCAGTACTGAACACTTTCTTTCTTTACAAAATCATGAGTTCCACAATAAGAACAACATATTTGCTTTTGTGCTAACCTAATCAAATGATTTGCAGAATAGACAGGATTACGTTTAACAAAAGACTTACCTTTCTGAGCATTGTTCTTCTTGTTCTCTGAAGGTGTAGGAACAGATGACTTTGGCACATCTCTTTCAGGTGAAGAACCTTTCACTTTCCATACCATCTTCACTCTTTTGAAAACAAGATTTTCTGAAGTTTTTGAAATAGAAGCATCTGAATTATCAACAGAAAGATTATAAAAGAGATTGGAAGGACGAATCTGATTCTTTGAAAATCCCTTTGATCTGTCAAATCCCTTTGAAGAAACATCTTTATGGATTGAACTTGAAGCCTTCTTAAACGAACATTCAGAATCAGTTGAGTCTACAAGTGGAGTCTGAACAATCATGTCAGGACTAACTTGTTTTGAAACCTCAACTTTAAAGATAATGTCTTCAAGTTCTTTAACTTTGTTGGACAAGACATTTGTTTCTTTGGATAACAAGTCAAATTTCCTTTGAATCTCATATTTAACCTTCTTCTCTTGCATAATTTTAGCAGATAAACCAGATAAATTCTTTGTCAGTTTCTTTATTTCATTCTGAAAAATCTTTCTTTCATTTGAATAGACATCTTTCACACTTTTTGCTTGAAAATCTTCAATTTTCATCTTTTCAAGTTCTTTTCTTTCGATGTCTAATTCTTTTCCAAGATAGATATTTTCAGTGAAAGCTCAACATTCTTTGTTTCAAAAGATTTTCTTTCAACATTATAGTATACTCTTTCCTTCTCAAGAAATAAAATCTTTTCAAAATCAGAATTTTGTTTTGAAAGTTTCATGCATCTAAGCTCAACAACTTTCTTTTCTTTAAAAATCTTCTTTGAAAATTCAGAAAACTTCTTTTCAGACTTTTCTCTCTCACTGTTAACAAGAACAGTTAGCATGACTTCCTTTTCTATCTCAAAAGAAATTCTGTCTTCATTCCTAAATGTCTTTAATCTACAGGTTTAATTTCAGTTTCTTTTTTACTATTTTCCTTATCCTTTGGTTGTTCAACAATGTAGCTTTGAAAATAATCATTAGGCAAAGATTTCTGGTTTTCAGTGCCTTCCTATTTTCTACGCCATAATAGAACGGAAGTTGCATCTTAACAGTTGTTTTTCTTTTAACTTCTTCTTCAGCCTCATAGTCTTCACCATCCATTTTAAGCCATTTGATTTGATAACAAGGATGTAGTGATGTAAGAACAAGCCATTCGAAATTATAAAGGGTAGGAGCTCTTCATAAGGCATTCTTCAAATAATGAGGATTGTCATATCCTAAGCCCCATTTAGAGTTGAAATATCTAAATTCACTTGGCTTATTCATGTGGATTGTGTGTTCAGTTTGACCGATTTTGTAAAGCTTTTCTTCCAATCTTTTAACTTTATTACTAAGCTCTGTGTTTCTGTCTTTATAAGCATGTAAGAGTTTTTCAAACTCATTCTTCTTTGCATTCTTTCTTTGAATATCGCTTTACCGACTTGCTAGACATCAAGGCGATTGGATCAATCTCTTCTTCTACTTCTTTCGTCTCCTTTTTATCTTCCTTCTTCTCCTTCTTCTCTTTCTTTCTCTTTTTCTCACGTTTTTCCTCAGCACCATCCTCATCCTATTTTAGCATCTCATACATCTGTTGTAAGGGCAACACATCTAACTTGGAGTGTTGTTTCATCCTATGAGCATATTTCTTTCATTCGGGTTGAAGAACACTAAAAAAATTCACATTGTGCTCTATTACTTTCTTTTCAATTTTGTGCCTGTTCAACTCATTCAAAAGGTTTACTCCGGCGACTTTTGAGTTTTCTCGGCGAGGATGTTTCATGCGATAAAGTTTATCGTATACGATGTTTTATTGTGTCTTTATCGCACATAAAACGTGCGAGGAAAATGAGTGTGCGACAAAACTTCTCGTGCGATAAACTTGATCAGATTCATACGATAATCATGAACTTTCCGTCGACGAGTTCCCGACCTCAAATCTCACTGTTTCGTTGCTCAAAATCAAATCTAACAATTGCTATGTGATCGAAAGTAAAAAACGAACAGATCTGTGATGGCTAACTCGTTCAAAATACAACCAAAGTATGATCGATCAACATATTCTCGATGAACATGAAGAGCCCACAGTTACCTTTCTAAACTTACAATTTTGATGCTCATTTTCAATTCTGGAAAGTAAAAACTGATTGAAATCAACTCAGAAACTGATTTGTGAACCAAAATCAATCTAGACTCAAACAATTTCCATCACTTTGAAAATTTTCCATAAAACCTCAAAAACTTAAAAACTCTTCAATTTCTCAAAAATTGATAAAAAAAACACTGGATTGAAGCACAAATTCCTCTGCTAGGCTCTGATACCAATTGAGAGTTTTAGATAACAATGATTTAGCACAATGATCTTCAATAGATTGAGAGAAATACAAAGATGATGAATGAGATCTAGTTTCTCTCTCTCTAGAGGGTCATCTCTCTATTACACACACACTACGTATGATATCCTCTCTAATGACCTCTCATGTGCTACACTCACAATTCCCTTGCAATTAACCTATTTAAACCTTTGACTTTCTTAGCCAATACCCTTGACTTTGACCATTTCTTACTAGATTTTGACTATCGTTGACTATTACAATTATACCCTAAATCTTGAATACACTTGGTACTAACACAAAGTTAAGCCACTTATCAACGTTCATGGATTATAATCATAAGACATATCAAGCTCGGCACCTTTAAGCGTACACTTGTGGAGTATCAACTTCAACCCCTCTAGGTATGTACATTGAGTTATCCAAATCCAAGGGAATATATTAGCACATAGGTCTTACACCTTACCTCGATGCCTAAATGTGCGTCAATGTGGAAAACTAGCGTCCCATCATTGGCATAATACCCAAGTGCAAGGACATCAAGTTCAACCACCCACGATCTATACCTCTAGTCCTTCGCAAAGGGTCTTTCGGTCTACGAGTTCGACCACCCACGGTCTATACCTCGCTCCCGCTAATCAAAATTATTTCCAAATCCAAAACAGGGATAAAGTTCCCTTTACACCAAATGACTGACTCATATGCCTATGGATCCAATGCATTATAGTCTAAAACGTTACATGACTCAAACGAATGAACTAATGCATTCAGAACAAATAACTCACAAATAAAATGCAATTAAGTGCATAACATGTCAAAGGCTCTTTATCGAGCTACTAAATTGCACAAATACCCCAAACACTCATTTGAGTATAAATAGAGCCCAAAATGTCATAATAAACATTTGACTAAAATACGTGAGCCAATATGGTTACATAGACCAAAATGCATCTTTTCCCAAACATTTGTGTCTCAAATCAAAATTGGCCTTCGGCCCAAAACCAACAAGGTTTACAATTTCTAAAATAGTCACAAGGTCGAGAATGGCCAAAATCCAATAAATAACACATTTATGATTTCAAAACGTTCCATAATACGATTTATGCATATATCCAAAATACACACTAAAAGTGCATTTCTTTCCAAGTAATCTCCATTTATGATATAATATATCAAAACATTTTCACTCATGGTTTAGTTCTCAAAAATCCCAAATATGGATGTTTTACAAGATTTATAAACTTTAAATACTTCAAATAATCAAAATCTACCAAATAACTCAACAAAGGATAATTTCATGTAAAACATATAAACACTATAAAATGGACATTTTGGCATGTACAACGTGTTCACAAATCAACTTGAACTCACCTTGCTAGATTTAGGCTAAATCTAGAATCTAAACTCATCTCTAACTTCCAAAACGGTGAAGGCTTTAGATCCACAAACATTCGTCACTAGAACTTTGTCTAAGCCACTTACAAGCCTAAAATACACCAAGAATAATCCCCATAATCAGATCTATACAATCTTGGTAAAAATTTCAAATAACCCAAAACTCAAAACCACTCTTCCAACATGAAACTCCTCAAATTCGAGGACATTGAACAAAATTTCTAAATCAACAAGGTAAAACGATTTTAATCTTCAAAACAAAACTAGATTACATCCCAAAAATGGTTTTCCACCATAAAATCTATCATTTTCTCAACCATGAACCTTTTACATCAAAACCCCCAAAACATTTGAAAACCCTAGAAAATAATGAACTTTAAAAAAAATGGAGAAATTAGAGCTACAAGAATAGAAGAATCATATACCTCAAAATGATTTAGGGGAGATCCACCATTGATGTTTGAAGAAAAGAAGAAAAGATGGAGAAGTTTCATGGTGGGTGAAGAGAAATAGTGAGAGAAAAGAGAGAAGGTGAGAAAGAGAGAAATAAAGAAAGAAGAGAGAAAGAAATAAAGAGAAGAGAGAAATCAGGGAGAATAAAAAGGAGTGGGTGGGACACATAAATATGTAACATTCTTTTGGAGAAGAAAATAGAGTGGATGAGAGAGTAGGTTGAGAGGGTTCTTGGCAACATAACTCACACACACATATATTTATATATATAAAATTATATCTACCTACATATATATATATATAAATATATATAAATATATATATATATACCTTACATTCTATAAAATGCAAAGTAGGTTACAACTGTGATAAAACACTTATGTGACCTAGAGTTTTATTTACCTAGGATTTTCGGGTGTTACAACATTTTTACCAAATAACCTCCATTTATGCAATAAATCATCAAAACATTTTTATTTATGATTTATTTATCAAATTACCGAAAAATCTCAAATATGGGTATTTTACAATGTTTATAAAGTTAAATACTTCAAATAATCAAAACCCATCAAATAACTCAACAATTGATAATTTTATGTAAAACACATAAATATTTGGAAAAGAACATTTTTGGCATGTACAGCGTTTTCACAAATCAACTTGAACTCACCTTGCTAGATTTAGGCTAAATCTAGATTTTCCCCAACTTGAGCTCATTTGAAGAAATTTGAATCCTCAAGCCAAATCTTCCAAAAACCTCAACCACAACAAGAATCGACCAACAAAACACCTCTAGATCACCAACAAAACACCACAAGCTCCAACTCTTGAAAATGGACGAAAAGGTTGGATGAAACCCTAGAAAGCTTTGGGTGAAGAAGATGAAGTGAGAGGGTTTCAAGATTTGTTTCCTAAAACCATGGTAGATGAAGAAATCACTTGCAAAATTCGAATCTTGTGGCTAAATGGCTCAAAATCGACTTTGGGGGCTTAGGGTTTCGTTTGGGAGAGAAAGGGATGAAGGGAAGAAGTAGGGAAATGAAATGGGGTTGAAATGGTGAAAATCGCGTTTTTATACTCTAGGTGTCCGTCGGCTAAAGTGATGTGCGAGAGTGACAAGTGTCACTTTCGTTGGGCACTCTCGTCGTGGTCCCGTGACTCCCGGTACAAAACCGACGAGAGTGAAATGCGATTCTGACAATTGTCACTTTCGTCGGTCACTTTAGCCGAAGTTGTACCGAAAGTTGTATTGGCCATAACTTATTCGTTTTAGCTCCGATTTAGCTCCGAAAAGAATCGTTGGACTCGTATTTGGATTCTCCATCCAACAAGACTATAAAATCTAGGATTTAATCCAAAATACTATTTTCATATTTATCTTAAAAGATCGACCTTCTAAAGATTGGGGTGTTACAGACCCCCGCCCCACACACACATACACACACACACACACACACACACATATATATATATATATATATATATATATATATATATATATATATATATATATATATATGGATGGGTTTCAGTGAGAAGTCAGGGTTAACGTGAGAAACGTGAAAAGTGGTTATCAACCGTTGGATGAGAAATAGACACAAGATGCGCCGAGATGCACCAGATCAATTCTCTTTTAAGGTGTAATTCATGGGAGGACATTTGATTAAAAGTGATCAACGGTGTTACAGACCCCCGCCCCACACACACATACACACACACACACACACACACATATATATATATATATGGCTGGGTTTCAGTGAGAAGTCAGGGTTAACGTGAGAAACGTGAAAAGTGGTTATCAACCGTTGGATGAGAAATAGACACAAGATGCGCCGAGATGCACCAGATCAATTCTCTTTTAAGGTGTAATTCATGGGAGGACATTTGATTAAAAGTGATCAACGGTTCAGATCTACTTCTCACGTTAACCTCAACTTCTCACACTATCGTTCGCCTATATACATACATATATATATATATATAGGGATAATAAATTGTAAACTCTAAATGTGTGTAAATTATGTAAACCTATCCTAGCCATTGATTTTTAATCTAGATTAACATGGCATTAAGGGTAAATAAGTCTTTTAATCCTATTGTTTAATTTCGGTAACTAGATAATGGAGAATAATCATCCTTTATTTTAGGAAGTGATATATTTCTAATTTTTTATATATATTTTTTATCATATCCGAAATTCGGGTTTCAACATCGTCTTCTTCATCTTGCGGTTTTCAACATCGTCTTCTTCACCATAACTGATCTAGCCCAATCTATGAAATCAATACTATTTCATAGAAAAAGTATGAAATATAAACTTTTTCATAGGAAAGACATGAAATCAATACTATTTCATATGAAAGGTATGAAATCAATATTGTTTCATATGAAATGTATGAAATCCCCTTTCAACTTTTTCATCATCGAATTAGGGCTTTTTCATAGGAAAGTTAAACACCCTTTTCAAAATTTTTATAGGAAAGTTAAACACTAATTTTTAATTAGGGCTTTTCATACCTTTGGGACACAAAATCAAATTTTAACTTAAAATTATTATGCACATCGATTTTTATACAACAATGTGAGGGGAATTGATTTTTGTTCATACGTTGTCTTCTCTGAGTTTCATCCCCCACGCACTCCATATCCACATCAACGGGGTTGTATGGAGTGTTTTTGAACTTCGAAAATGAGTTCAACAACCGTATCCTATCGCTTCTCTTCCTTGTTGTTAACCGTAATCATGTCAAAATCCACTTTCTACGAATAAAATCGAACACACCAACAGAAACCGTAGGAAAAAAACCTAACCTCTTATGCCTCTGTTCTGGTCCGCCATCGTTATGAAACGAATCGCACAAGAAGGATCTTCAGAGGTTTTCGTTTGGATTTTTCGTAGATTTTCGTTTTGGTTTGATTGTGGTCGTCGTGGAATCTGGAAGGGATTGAGGTGGATCCATGATTTCACGGTGTGTTCCAAAATAGAACCTGATCCCAAATTAGAACCGGCTCCTAATTCCCTATTTTACTCTTTTCATAACCCGCTTGTGACCATTATACCCCCAATTTCATAGAAATTTACTAGATTGCCACCGCTACAATCTGATTCATTGATTATAATGATCAATGGCTAGGATTAGGTTTCATAGTTTACACAAAGTTCATAGTTTACAATTTAGTAAGCCTCTATATATATATATATATATATATATATATATATATATATGTATGTATGTATGTATATGAATGATTGTGTGAGAAAAAGATTTAATACTTAGAAACGTAAGAAGAATCTGGACCTTAGATCACTTTTTAGATAAGTAGTTTTAGATTTTGGTATTAGATAAAAAACCATAGAGAAACAACAATCAATATTGTAAAATGAACGACTAATTATCTTTTTACATAGTTTCTTTTCCAATATAATTAATTAATACATGTTTGAGCTCTTAATATGATACAAAATTATTTGGGTCCTATTAGATACTAAAATAATTTATGTCTTTTTTATTTACTATTTTTCACTACTATTGTACAGTAAAAGATTGGACCTCTGTTTTTTGTGGGCCTTGGACATACATCCGGCCCGCCCTTCCCTAAGAACAACCTTGATATTTCTTTATGAATATAATTTATTTTCTTATAACCGATTAATAACATCTTCATTTTGTAGCATTTTCAAAAAAATATTATACTAGTGAGGAGGGAGCAACTGAAAGAAGGGTAATTATAGTGTTAGGATTTTTAACTAGGTTGGTTTTTTTTCTTCAGAGATACACATGAAATTGGGAACCCGCCCCTCATTTACGTGCACAATCTATAAAAACTTAAACACTACAAAACCCAACTAAATGGGTCGAGAACAGAGGACATTAAGCCAAGAGTAACGAAGAAGAAATAGAGAAAAAGAGAGGGAGCGCGCTTCACAAGCTACTTAACCCACCACCAATTTTCCATTAAACAAACAATTTTATTTAATTTTGTCTTCTTAAGGTATTGGTCGTATCATTCTTAACTAGATCTAACAAGGATAGTCAGCGGGGAGCGAGATGAGAGAGAAATGTAGAGAGAGATGAACGAGTGGGGGGGAGAGATACAGCGAGAGGTCCGGCGAGAATGAGTGGCAAGGTGAGAGGGCTCGTGTACGACAAGGAATTATCAACGGCAACAATCCAACTCGAAGACTGAGGTCTGACTACGCACCGAATAACGTTTCGTACATGTTTTATAACTTTCCGAAGGATATGGAAATGGGAAGTTTGTGGAAGATATTCAAACGATATAGAGTGGTAGTGGACATGTACATGGCGAGAAAAAGGTTGAAATGCGGAAGGAAGTTTGGATTCGTTCGTTTCCGAAAAGACGGCGGAGTTTGGGATGCGGAGAACCGATTGAGCAAGATCTGGATTAGATCTTTCAAATTGAGGATTTTCTAGGCAGACGGTAAGAAGCAAAATAATGGGAGTAGTGAGAAGGACCCAAAATCAGAAAACAAGAGAGCAACAAACAGGTATGTACAAGTAGAGCAACAAACAAGAGAAAAACCGTCTTACGCAGCGATAGTGAGAGGCAGGAAAAAAGTGGAAGAAGAAGGTGAAATCGAAGAGTCGCCAAAGGAAGAAGTCATAGGAGAATGGGCATTAGACGAAACCAGGAGGAACTATCTCCACTATTGTCTAGTCGGTGAAGTCAATTCGTTGGACAATCTAGGAGCAATATGTCGACTAATTAAAGAATCAGAATTGGGATAAAGGAGATTAAATATTTAGGCGGAAGGCAACTACTTTTTAAATGTGACAACAATGAAGGTTTAATCGGAATCGAGAAAAACAAAAGTCACGGGATACACTATTGGGTGAAGGACGTGCGGAGGTGGTCAGAGGGGTACGAACTCGGAGAGATTAATTTGGCTAAAAATTGCAAGAGTACCCTTGCACGGGTGGACCGAAAAGGTTTTCACAGAGATAAAAAAAATGGGGAAAGGTACTGAAAACTCTCAATTGCTCGGTGGAAGATAGCAAGAATCTGGCATGGGGAAAAGCTTTAATAAGCACGTCATAGCAATCGACGATTAACGAATTAAAAAGCATGAAGATTGGAGCGTTTTATTACCGGGTGAAAATTGAAGAAGAAGATAGTAGCTTGATGGGATATTGGGAGAAAGACGAAGAAGAATCCACGGCGGTAGGATCCGACGAAGAGGAAGAAGGAGGATCGTCGGTTCTGCTGGTTTGGTCAGAGGAATAGGAAAGGTGTGAAGAAGTGTGGGAGGACGAGGAAGTGGGGCGAGAAGAGGAAGGAAATTTGACCAGAGATAACACAAAAAATTCGGGCGGTGACGGATACGGCGGTGAACTGGAAGGGGACGAAGGCGATGGTGCAAAAGGAGGAAGGAGACAGGAGGAATCCAAACAGACTCAATGCATGGAAAATATGGAAACATTCCATAATCATAATCATGAAAGTGGTAAGCCCAATAAATCAGGAATTCAAAATCAAAATAGTTGGGTTGACTTAGTTAATAAAACGAGCGGATCAGGTGAAGATGAAAACCCGGATCATGATTCCGGCTGGAGTGGAAAAAAACATGCTGGGTCGTTGGAAGATGGATCTCAAAAAAAAAGTGAATGTCACTTTAAATGGATGTGGGCATGGGACATGTGACAAACCAATCAAAAAACTTGGGCCTGTTAGCAACACAGAAACTAACTGCAACCCAAACAATTCAATTATTGGCGAAGAACAACCTGATCGATTCAACAGTGGAGAGCGACGGGAAACAGAGCTACGCAATCAGTCACCGCAGTGTGTAAAATCGAAAGGGAAAAGACAGGAGGGGTTGAACTTTGGTGGGGGCAAGGCAAGTTCCATTTTTTTTAAAAATGGCGAGGAAGAGTGGCAAACGGGCAACATCGAAAAAGGGATCGAGCAAAACAAACAGCGGTAGGGGGAAGAAGACGGTTGGGAACAAATCGGAAAGGAAGACGTCATCAAACTCAGTCAACCACATGGCGATGTCAAACGATTTGGGCAGCAAGGAGTCTATGGCCAGATTAGAAGATTTTGGAAGCATGCTAGGGATGAATTGGAACGGACAGGAGACCGAGGGGCAGAATGTGGCAATGGAAGGTAAGCATCGAAATAATCTATGTGATCAATGAATATTATTTCTATTAATATTAGAGGACTGGGATCGTGCGAGAAAAGAAAATGGGTAAAGTATGCGGGAAAGTGAGGCCAACGGTAGTCGGCATACAAGAAACAAAGTGAAAAAATTGGAATCACACCCAGCTTGTTAGTTTATGGGGGGAGACGATGTTGAATATATACAGGGGAATGCATTGGGTAACTCGGGTGGGATGTTGACCATGTGGAATAAAAAAAATCTTTGATTGTGAGTACGTATTTGTGGACGTGTCATTTCTAGTGGTGGTCGAGAAATGGGAAGGAGTGGAAGGACATATCGGCCTAATTAACGTCTACGGCCCAAGAGAGGTGAAGGATAGAGTTGAGGTTTGGAAGAAGCTAGAATCGATGATTGCAAATGAAAATGTGAGTTGGTGTCTATTTGGGGACTTCAACGAAGTGAGAAGTGAGACCGAAAGATTTAATACCTTTACAAACACAAAAGGAGCCGACGAATTCAACGAATTCATCAATAGAAGTAAACTTTTGGAAGTACCAATGACGGGAAGAAAATATACAAGAGTTAGTGACGACGGCTTCAAACTTAGCAAACTCGGCCGTTTTTTGATGACAAACGAATTTGGGGAAAAATGGAAAAACTTAGGCGTCAAATCTTTGGATAGAAAATGGTCGGACCATACCCCCATTTTGTTATTCAAAGATAAAACGGATTTCGGGGCAAAGCCATTCCAGTTTTTCGACTCTTGGTTAAATGAGATGGATGTGGAAGAAGTGGTGAGAAACGCGTGGAGAAAAAAGGTAACGTCAAAAAGGCCGGATGGGACTTTTCGGGATAAATTGAAGAACGTCAAAAGCGATCTAAAGGAGTGGGCAAAGAAAAAATTCGGGAACTTGGAGTCGGATTTGGGTAAGGCGAAAGATCAAGCAATCAAGTTGGAATTAGAGGCGGATGCAAATGGTTGGAATGGATTGATTAAAGAAAACTGGGTGCAAGCGAGGAACAAATGGTAGGAGTTGGAGAGAAAGAAATTAGAGATGGAAATACAAAAAACGAAGGTGAAGTGGGTGACGGATGGCGATGAAAACTCTAAGGCATTCCACGCGGCGATGAGATATAGGGAACGAAAAAGTACGATTAGAGGCGTTCAAACAAATTTGGGATGGACAGAGGAACCGGAGAGAATTAAAGAACACACGTATGAGTTCTTCAAAGATAAATTCTCTTCTCACATATTAAACGGCCCCACGTTAGAAGGAGACTTATTCCCTAAAATTACGGCCGAGGAAGAAACTAATTTGGAGAGGCCATTTGAAGAAAGTGAGATTTGGGATGCAGTTAAAAGTTGCGGAAGCAATAAGGCACCGGGACCGGACGGATTCACATTTGGGTTCCTAAAGAGATTTTGGGGGATCGTGAAAGAAGACTTAAAGCACGTGATTAGTTGGTTTTGGGAAAGTGGTGAGTTTAGCGGAGGATGTAATTCCTCGTTCTTAACCTTAATTCCAAAGGTTGACACGCCACTAAATCTTGGTGAGTTTCGGCCAATAAGTCTTATTGGAATTTACTACAAAATCATTGCTAACTTATTGGCCAAACGTATAAAAGGTGTGTTGGGGAAGATAATTAGTAACACCCAAAGCGCCTTCATAAAAGGGCGCTACATTTTGGATAGAGTCTTGGTGACAAATGAGATCATAGATTACGTTCGGGAAAAAAAAGAGGAGCGGATTCTTGTTGAATGGTAGATTTTGAAAAAAATCCTACGATAGCATTGAATGGTCATTCTTGTTGGATTGCATGAGAAAGATGGGTTTTGGTCTTAGAGGGGTGAATTGGATCAAAGGATGTCTTCAATCCGCCACTTTGTCGGTTCTAATAAATGGGTCGCCAACAAAGGAGTTTGAAATGCGGAGAGGCGTTAGACAAGGCGACCCACTTGCCCCATTTTTGTTCCTTATTGTGGCCGAAACACTTCACATTATTACCACCGAAGCGGAGAAGAAAGGTCTTTTTGATGGTATTAAAGTGGGAAAGCTCGACTACACGGTTTCTCACTTACAATACGCGGATGATGTGGTGTTCTTTGGTAAATGGAACATCGCAAATCTGAAAAATCTTTTGAAATTTTTGACGTGCTTTCAAAAGATGTCCGGGCTAAAAATAAACGTGGGGAAAAGTAAGATTTACGGCGTTGGAATACCGGAGGAGGAAGTCATTAATTGGGCGAGAAATGTCGGATGTGGGTACGGTACACTACCGTTTATTTATTTGGGCCTTCCGGTTGGTGCCTCGATGAAGCGATTAGATCATTGGAAAATTGCAATAGAGAAATTGAAAAAGAGACTCGCATCATGGAAATCGAGATTGGTATCCTTCGGGGGTAGGCTAACTTTAGTCAAATCGGTGTTGGGGAGCTTGTCGTTGTACTACTTCTCATTGTATCGAGCCCCGAATGGAGTGATAGAAGAATGTGAGAAGTGAGATGTAGGTTCTTTGGGGGGGGGGGAGGGGGGTAGCGAGAATAGTGAAAAAAAAACCTTTGGTTTGGTCAAATGGGCAAACACTGTCAAAAATTTCGATAAGGGTGGGCTCAACATAGGAAGTTTGGAATCGATTAATTGTGGCCTTTTGGGTAAATGGTGGTGGCATTTCCTTGTGGACAGGGACGCCCTTTGGGTACATGTAATTAAAATCTTGTATGGGGAAGGGGGGGTTATGTGATAAACCATTTGGCTTTGTTGGTGCAGGTAATACGTGGACAAATGTCATCCGATTAGGAGCATTTCAGGACAGCAAAGGGATTCAATTCACAAGATCGTTCGGGACAAAAGTGGGAGATGGCAAATGTAACACCCTCAAAATTTGGAAAGAGTAGTTAACAATTATCTTGATAAATAATCAAAAGAGGATAGAATCCTTTCTACAAAACCATCCTTGAAAATACCTCAAAGTTTAAACATCACAATTTCCACAATTAATAACTTAATGCGTTACTTAACACAAACACAAGTTGCTAATCCCAAATAAGTGTGGACGACTTCTCTAAGCCAAATCACTTCTCGTGCACCCTATTAGCACTCGGCACTTCACAGTGTTGCTAATGTTATTACTAACCTGAGCCTGTTGCACATGCCGACAAATAAAAAGGAAAGAGTAAGACTCTAATCATGATTCCCAAAATGATTTACATTGAATATGAAAACGATTTGATTTCCAAGAATACGTATTTAAGACGATGGCAACGCCACGTAAAATATTTCTTGAAAATGTAAACTCAAACCCAAAATTCACCCAAAATGTGAATAAACATTAAATTCCCAAATGATATAAACGTGAATAAAACTCCATTATTCAAAACATTCCAACGACGATTAGACATAATACATTGCCCATAAATCATGGAAAACAATCCATTTAGACATATAGTTACGTCACCGAAATCACGAATAAAAGTAAATACCCAAAACAACACCTTTCGGCGACGGGGGAGACCGCTTACTAACGCAAGTGACAGAACACAAAAGTAAGCCACTTGACAAGTTGGTAAAGCCAAAACACTTAGTAAGACATACAACGGATGCCGAGTGAGGCCACTTAAAACCACACCTAATTTGGGCAACATCCTTAACGTATTCGCACGTAGGACTTAAACCATACCGTCGATGCCTAACCGTGCCGCGATGTGGAAAACTATCGTCCCATCATCGGCATAATGACTGTAACGTCTTCGCACGTAGGACTTATACCATACCATCGATGCCTAACCATGCCGCGATGTGGAAAACTAGCGACCCAACATCGGCATAAAGACTATAGTGTTTACGGATCCATTGCATTACAAATATAACATTACATGACCCCAAACGAATGAACTAGCGCATTTAAAACATGTAATTCTCAAATAAGATGCATTAAATGCAACAAACGCCCAACTTCGAGCTATCGAAATCGGACAAATGTCCCCAAGACGAATAAGATACATTAAATGCAAAACATAACCAAACGCCCAACATCGAGCTATCAAAATCGGACAAATATCCCCAAGACCCAACGAAGTCAAAACCGAGCCATGGGCTCAATAAATCAAATGACCATTAGTAAAAACAAAAAATGAGTTAAACGTAAACAATACACGTTTATGCGAACCCCCATTTTAAATTCATGAATAACCCAACACACAACATTTGGGTGGGACATCCCATTTTTCCAAAGGAACTCATACCGTTTACACTTTCAAACCATCCCATAACGTAATCTATGCATATTTCCAAATTATCTATTAAAATGCATTTTCGTAACAAGTAGGCTCCCTTTATAAAATAAATCATCAAAACATTTTATTTATGATTTATCTATCAAATCTTCCAAAAATTCCAAACATAGGTGTTTTACCATATTTACAACGTTAAATACTTCAAAAGTCAAAAACCCACCAAATAATTCAATAATTAATATTTTTCATGTAAAACACACAAGTACTTGGAAAAATAACATTTTTGGCATGTACAAAGTTTTCACAAAGCAACTTGAACTCACCTTGCTAGATTTAGGCTAAATCTAGATTTTTCCAAACGTAAGCTCCTTTGAAGAAATACGAATCTTCATGTCCAAATCTTCCAAAACCTAGATCCATAAGTTTCCAACCATAAATATCCAAATCTAACCATGTAGAATCATTCCCCCAAACATATTACATCAAAACCCAACTTATACCAAAACCCTAGTTCTCATAGATGAAGAAAATAAGGTTTCCTTAACCAATCACCACCAAAATCACACCAATAAAGCCCACAATGGAATAGAAGATGAAAACAACAAAACCCTAGCTTTTGGGTAGAAAGAGATTACCTTCACCACTTGAATCCTTCAAATAAAAGCTCATCGTCTCCTCAAAAGTTTCAAGCTTCCATATCTTCAACAATGGTGGAAGTGGGTTTGATTTGAGTGGAGAAGATGAAGGAGAGAAGGAAAGGTTTAAGGTTTTTCTTGGGAGGATTCGGCTTAGAGGGGGGGGGGGGGGGCTGAGTTAGGGTTGTGAAATGAAATGAGGGAAGAGAGAGGGAAAAGGTCTCTCTTAAAACAAAAATACCATCAAACGCATCGCGGACGTCCGCATGGTCCCTCGCGGACATCCGGCCTCAGCCGAAATATTTCCTTCCGAAATCCCCTGTTGCTTCTGTGGACGACATGCGGACTTCCGCATGGCACGGACGTCCGGCTGCACTATGCGGACGTCCGCCAAGCCCAAACTCCGTTTTTCAAAATTTCAGGGTGTTACAATCCTCCCAACCTTAGAATGATTTCGTCCTCGAAATCTATATCCTCTACAGCCAAAGGCTAACCAACTCAACGCCGACTATGTTCCGTCAGCTTCCAACTAGAAATCTAGATTCCCTCACTTAAACTGCCATGACAAACCTCAAGCAAACACTTACTAACAATGTCCTCTCGGGTACATTGCACTTATGTCTGGGTGAACGCTCCATCTATTGGAGTAACTCCCAACCAGACGACTTCGATTGTCTCCCAACCTTAGATTTTCCATACTTCCCAACGGCGGATCCCGACTCTAAATCAGTCCGTGCCCACACACTCCTGAATTTTCTCCAAATTAGTCCAAGGTCTTATCACCTCTGAAACCACCAAACCTCAAAATCCAAATGTTCCCGCTTCCGAACTGGTACTTACTTCCTACGAGTTCCATTAGGTTCCAATACTGACGCTTGCCACTGACCCAACGATTACACAACTCCAAAATACGTCTAATTTACCAATTATCCAATCGACAGATTCCTTCGCCACCCAAGGAAAGTCATCCTACTAAATCCACTTATCACAATTGGACTTCTTACGATCACTACGACCGATATCTCTATTCCTCTAAAATTGGACTACAGTTCCCCAAGTGCACTAACGGTTCTTGACTTCGAACCCAAAAAGTTGACACCTAGTCATACCACCAAGCTTTGAACCTCAACAGAACTACACACACGAGTCCCTCCGTCGAGCGTTCCCACAAAAACCAACATTATCAATACGGTGTCTAAAGGGTCCCTCATGCGAAAATTGTCCAAGACCCAAAACGAGGTTACCGACAAGAACGGTTACCCCTAACCTCAGAATACGATATCACGAATCTAACCCTCAGTTACAAAATATGTCGATTCTACAAACAGCACTACTTGGCCTACGATACCAACACGCATCGAAACACCCAACTTTTCATAGTCGAAGTTCTACACACACTTACTCTTAACCGAGGTTACTTAACCTCTCCAAAGTCCTAATGAGTTCAAGGTTTTCAAGTGAATTATTTAACAAATATGCCAATAAAACTTTTAATAGAAATTTTCAACACAAAGGTTTTCATATTAAGTTAATCGTATGCATAAAAACTACTACTATTAATTCGGTAGTTGCGCAAAAATGGACACGCTCGTCCCGCATATGAAAATCATATTGAAAACTATTTCATTGCAGTTCAGACTATCAACAAAACGCAAAAGCGTAATAAACAACTTATTTGAAATGAACCGCTACGGTCCTAGGATGGATTGATTCATGTCATGTTCATAAAGTAATGCCCTACTTTAAATAGTATGCAACAAAAAGGTTTGCACGTACTTCAAAAGAAGTTTGAACGGCATTCGACTCCAAATTTTTTTAACAATAAAATGGCATGGGACAAGGTTCACCAACAAAATTTTGCACGCGTCAGTTTATTTTACAAAAACGATGAAACGATTCATAAATACACCTTGGTCAAAACATAAAATGACTTGTGTCAGTTCCAAGTTTATAGACAAAATCAATACGTTTTCATCATTTGAAGATATCGACTAAAACATCATGAGGAAATCTCAAATTGGAGTAAGCATTCAAGCTTGTAACATTTTCCTAGTAGTTTTCTTGGAATGAAACAACATGCATCAAACAGTTCACGACAAAATTTCAAAAGATGAAATTCTTTAAATCGATTTCCAAAATTTTCTCATCCGGTCATATAATGACACATGAGTAAAACGTTTCTGACAAGGCTCGCACACATCAATGTGTTTTCCCAAAACTTAGGAGAAAATAAGTGCTAGTAAAAGGTTGACACCGAAAAAGGTTCAAACCGACTTTAAATCTCGAATTGCACCAACAGTGTGCATCATTGTTCAAAAACATAAGTAATTCCACACACTCTAGGTTAGGCAAATAATTTTTCCAAATTCCCCATCACGGAGCATTTACATCAAAAGTTTCACACTCGTAATATAAAACATTAAAACGTCAATGCTTAAAAGTTTATTCGTTAAAATACCCAAAATATAAATTTTCTCCAAAACCAAAAAAAAAGTTTACAATTTTCCAAAATGTTCATCGAACCCAAAATTGACCAAATGTCAACGACTCACACATTCGTGTTTTCAAAATGTAATGTATTGTAAACTATGCATGATCTCCACAACACTAAAGCATACTTTGACCCAATGACCTTCATTTATACAATGAGTTAATAAAACATTTTCACTCACGATTCGTTTATCAAAGTGTTGAGAAGCAATGGTTACCAAGCTATGCATACTCCTAGGTCGATATAATGCATTTGTATGAAATGATAATAAAATAATCAATTAACCGAAAGCGCAATAAGCAAGTCGTTCTGAAATACTATCAAGATGTTCTTTCATGTATTACTTACGTCACGTATAAATCAATCCATACACTGAACTAGTTGCAACAAAATACGTGTTAACACAAATCTTTGAAAGAGAAATTACGCGACACCAAAGTTCCAAAACTCAACCCTTTTGGTCGTCTTATGACATAAATAATATTTCTCAACAAAACCCGAGTGGGACAAAATGCCCAACATAACTCATAAATTCTCACATAAATAAATGGAGTATGCACATTGTGAAATTGCACTCACACGACACAAAACGTCGTAAAACAAAACTCTATGAAATTCAATGGGACTCAATGGCCTCAAATCAACAAAATAGCACCCAATCCTTTCGCTTCCATAAACCGAATTGCAATAAGCAAAATTATGACTAAAATCTCAAAATTCCAAAAATCCTCTCTTTGTTGTAACACATTATAAACAACACTTTTCAATAAGTCATGCATTAAATAAAACTTTTCGATAAAACTCGATATAGACATAATGGAAGATAACTTTCCGTCCAAACCTTAACATATGTGGAGGAGATCCAATGTTAAAGTCATAAGCTGTAGTTACTTGTCCAACATCTTAAACATCATGAAAATATGGATATCACTGTATCCGAAAGTAGCGTTGGACAATATAAAATAAAGCAAGTCCCGACGGAGTTTGCAACTCCTAAAATAATTTCATGCAGGTTCAAAAACCATGATTTAAAATATTGTGTGTGCTAAACATTTTCCAAGATTTTGTAACACAGTCCATATAAGGATTTGAAACACAAGAAATAATTGATGCAATTTATTTTAAGATAAATTTTGTGCATAACTTAGTCGGCACTCAACGTCTCAACCCATACTCCTCCAAATCCCTTCGGTCACACTACCGTCATCCGGATGCTCAAACATCTTAAGGCAAAGTTGGGAATTACATCGATTCACCTTACAATTCCTCCTCAAATTAAGGTCGATTCAATAAGCCTATGGTTCTAATCCAACCATCAACTTTGACCCAAAATGGTCCACTTAATACCATTATCATGCTTATCGTCACTCCGAGTGACTAATGTTAAAATCGTCCATCTATTCCAACGACTACTCGCTTAGAAACTTCTTTACTACCCTAACGGTCATCACATTAAAGTAGTTCAAGTATGCACATGTAACTAGTAGGTTCACCATAACACTAGCCAGGTGTAATTATGAACGTACCGTATATTATTATCCTTGCTACCCCCTCGACGTGATTCTCGTTTCTAGCGACTCCATCAACCTCAAGACATCCTATCTTAGAGTGCCTAGTAGTGCAATTTCACTTTCATTTACTTAAAAGAATGCTAGTTTGAGTCTAGGTATCCAAAATCAACACCTAATTCACTCAAACTTATGCTCTGATACCAACTTGTAACACCCTCAAAATTTGGAAAGAACAGCTAACAATTATCTCGATAAATAATCAAAAGATGATAGAATCCTTTCTACAAAACCATCCTAGAAAATACCTCAAAGTTTAAACATCACAATTTCCACAATTAATAACTTAAGACGGGCGTTACTTAACACAAACACAAGTTGCTAATCCCAAATAAGTGCGGAAGACTTCTCTAAGCCAAATCACTTCTCATGCACTCTACTAGCACTCGGCACTTCACAGTGTTGCTAATGCTATTCCCAACTTGAGCCTGTTGCACATGCCGACAAATAAAAAGGGTTAGGCTAACGCCTAGTGAGTTCAAGGGTTTTATCATTATTATGTAATTCGTAAAAAGGAAAGAGTAAGACTCTAATCATGATTCCCAAAATGATTTACATTGAATATGAAAACGATTTGATTTCCAAGAATACGTATTTTAGACGATGGCAACGCCACGTAAAATATTTCTTGAAGATGTAAACTCAAACCCAAAACTCACCCAAAATGTGAATAAACATTAAATTCCCAAATGATATAAACGTGAATAAAACTCCATTATTCAAAACATTCCAACAAGGATTAGACATAATACATTGCCCATAAATCATGGAAAACAATCCATTTAGACATATAGTTACGTCACCGAAATCACGAATAAAAGTAAATACCCAAAACAACACCTTTCGGCGACGGGGGAGACCCGCTTACTAACGCAAGTGACGGAACACAAAAGTAAGCCATTTGACAAGTTGGTAAAGCCAAAACACTTAGTAAGACATATAACGGATGTCGAGTGTGGCCACTTAAAACCACACCCAATTTGGGCAACATCCTTAACGTATTCGCACGTAGGACTTATACCATACCGTCGATGCCTAACCGTGCCGCGATGTGGAAAAC
This sequence comes from Saussurea involucrata, assembly GCA_033807775.1. NCBI lineage: Eukaryota > Viridiplantae > Streptophyta > Magnoliopsida > Asterales > Asteraceae > Saussurea > Saussurea involucrata. The sequence goes on along the minus strand of CM066313.1, from coordinate 21,408,157 downwards.
TATCGACCCATCATCGGCATAATGACTGTAACGTTTTCGCACGTAGGACTTATACCATACCGTCGATGCCTAACTGTGCCGCGATATGGAAAACTAGCGTCCCAACATCGGCATAAAGACTATAGTGCTTATGGATCCATTTCATTACAAATATAACATTACATGACCCCAAACGAATGAACTAGCGCATTCAAAACATGTAATTCTCAAATAAGATGCATTAAATGCAAAACATAATCAAACGCCCAACTTCGAGCTATCAAAATCGAACAAATGTCCCCAAGACGAATAAGATGCATTAAATGCAAAACATAACCAAACGCCCAACAAAGGGCAATCAAAATCGGACAAATGTCCCCAAGACCCAACGAAGTCAAGCCATGGGCTCAATAAATCAAATGACCATTAGTAAAAAGCATATTTCCAAATTATCTATTAAAATGCATTTTCGTAACAAGTAGGCTCCCTTTATAAAATAAATCATCAAAACATTTTATTTATGATTTATCTATCAAATCTTCCAAAAATTCCAAACATAGGTGTTTTCCCAGATTTACAACGTTAAATACTTCAAAAGTCAAAAACCCACCAAATAATTCAATAATTAATAATTTTCATGTAAAACACACAAATACTTGGAAAAATAACATATTTTGGCATGTACAAAGTTTTCACAAAGCAACTTGAACTCACCTTGCTAGATTTAGGCTAAATCTAGATTTTTCCAAACGTAAGCTCCTTTGAAGAAATACGAATCTTCAAGTCCAAATCTTCCAAAACCTAGATCCATAAGTTTCCAACCATAAATATCCCGATCTAACCATGTAGAATCATTCCCCCAAACATATTACATCAAAACCCAACTTATACCAAAACCCTAGTTCTCATAGATGAAGAAAATAAGGTTTCCTTAACCAATCACCACCAAAATCACACCAATAAAGCCCACAATGGAATAGAAGATGAAAACAACAAAACCCTAGCTTTTGGGTAGAAAGAGATTACCTTCACCACTTGAATCCTTCAAATAAAAGCTCCTAGTCTCCTCAAAAGCTTCAAGCTTCCATATCTTCAACAATGGTGGAAGTGGGTTTGATTTGAGTGGAGAAGATGAAGAAGAGAAGGAAAGGTTTGAGGTTTTTCTTGGGAGGATTCGGCTTAAAGAGAGAGGGGGGCTGAGTTAGGGTTGTGAAATGAAATGAGGGAAGAGAGAGGGAAAAAGTCTCTCTTAAAACAAAAATACCATCAGACGCATCGCGGACGTCTGCATGGTCCCTCGCGGACGTCCGACCTCAGCCGAAATGTTTCCTTCCAAAATCCCATGTTGCTTCCGCGGACGACATGCGGACTTCCGCATGGCACGGACGTCCGACTACACTATGCGGACGTCCGCCAAGCCCAAGCTCCGTTTTTCAAAATTTCGGGATGTTACAGCAAAGCAACGCGGATATGGACAGAGCGATGGTGTGGAATGGAGCGACTTCAAGATAAGTTTTAAAAACTCTACCGATTGGAGACGGACATATCTAGCACCATTGCGGAAAGAGGAGAGTGGATTGATGGACATTGGAGGTGGAATTGGAAATGGAGAAGACTACCGCGTGGGAGGGAACTAGGGGAACTCGAAGAAATTAGCGCCCGTCTTGATGGTTAGACAATGGTACGAGACAGGAAAGATAAGGTGGAATGGATGCTAGACGATACCAAGGAGTACAAAGTAAAGAAAATGAGAGAGCTACAAGATGGAATTGAGGAACAACCGAGAGACAACACTAGAAAAACGAGATGGCTATCGATTATCCCGAAAAAGGTATGCATCTTCATATGGAGGGTACGATTGGGACGAATACCTTGTAGAGCAAAATTGGATAGGATGGGGATTGACTTGGGCACAACATTGTGCCCCAGGTGTGAAAATACGATTGAAGACTTGGACCATGCGCTTGTAACATGTCCGGAAGTGAAGGGTATGTGGAGAGGTGTTGGAAGATGGTGGGGGAAAAATCTTGAAGATGTCGAAACAATCCAAGAGATATTAAACGAGCAAGATCCGGGTGACGAAAGTGAGAACCATGGTGCGTTCTGGACAGCGGTAAAATGGACAATACTTTACCTTGTTTGGGCTCATCAGAACAAGATGGTCTATAAAGGGAGAAGGGGAAGATATCGGAGCGATTTTTTGAATTTCAACGGAAGGCCTTCGAGTGGGTGTCAAAAAGGGCGAACAAAAATTCGGTCGATTGGAAACGGTGGCTTGTGAAACCGGACATGGTTTAACGGAGAACCTCCTATCGACGTCGAAACGGTGGCGACCGTCGTGGGCTGTTTACATCTTGCAAGCATCGGCGCCTTCCTACTGTTGGAGGCTGTGTGGCATATATTTTGGTTCGGTTGTGATGGCTTTCTGTCGTAATTGGTCCTTTTCATAGAAGGTCTGCAGTTTGGTTTTGTTTTTATACTTGTCTCGATACTGTGTTGATGCTTGGTTTGTTTAGTAATAAAATTTGTTGCAGTTCTAAAAAAATTCTTAACTAGATCTAGAGCAACATAATTTTTTTCTTTGAATTCCAAGATTTATACCTCAAGTCATATCCTTAACATCGTTGTTTCTCTATGTAACGTGTTACCCAATTGAATTCTCCTCTAGTTGGTAATTGTAGCGTACCCCTTGGATAGAGTGTATTATCTAAGTTGTATAGTACTAGCAACATTTCCTTGTTAGTGTCCTCCAAGTAGGGATGGCAATTTGGCCCGACCCGGTGGGGAACCCGGTCCACCCGACCCGACCGGGGCCGGGGATTCCCTGCCAAACCGGGTACCGGGGCCGGGGATTCCCTGCCAAACCGGGTACCGGGGCCGGGATGGGGAAACCTGCTTTTAGAAAACCGGGGCCGAGGCCGGGATGACCATCCCCGGACTCGGTATATATTATATAATAAAAACTATTTATTTTATATATTTAATTAATATATAATATATTTTATAAATATTAATTTTTTTCCATAAATTGATTTGGAGTTTAGTTGTGAACGTGAACTTTTTTTGAACAGCAACATATTTTTATGGGAAATTAATTAAAATACCCTAAGTCAAACCAAGTGTTACCAAAATACCACAAATCTCTCCCACTTTGTAAAAATACCCCTTTTTTCCGCGATGGGAGCCCGCGATCGCGGGCCAAGGACCATTTCTGACACTTTTTTAAACTTGCAGGGACCATTTTTGAAAAATGGAATCCCGCGATCGCGGGCTCATCCCGCGATCGCGGGCTCATCCCGCGATCGCGGGCTCATCCCGCGATGGGATTGTTTTTGTGACTTTTCAATTGCAATGGACCATTTTTGAAAAATTTCAGGGACCATTTTTGAAAATTTGACCCGCGTAGACACTGTTCACCCCGCGTAGTCCACTGTAGCACCCGCGTTCTTCCAATTTGATGTTCTTCCAATTTGATGAATTTGATTTGGAATGTTACACTTTCAACCCCTATACTTATTTACTAAATTTACTTTATACCTTTTACTTTCATTATTTTAATTTTACATTTAACACATATAATCGTTTATTAAATAAAATACGTTAAAAAAATACGTTTTAATTTTAACAAATTACACCATTATAATCGTCTCTTCGATACGTTCGAAATGAGCCCAATCTTGAATTTTTTTGGATTTATATATTTTAATATATATCATATACAGTTATACACTACATAAAAAAATATTTTTTATATTTAAAATTCATACCCTTATAGTTAATTATTTAATTTATGGTACATCTCTTATTTTTTTTCAATTTTTTTTTACACTCCTATCGCATTAACATAATAATCATATATTAACTAATTCATTAAATCGTTTTAAATTATTATTATTTGAATGTGTTTATAGATATCGTGAATGGCAATAGGAGAAGGTTTCACGAGAAGAATATGAAATGGGGTTTTGACAAGTTGGTATCACTGGACTCATTTAAGAATTGTGAAAATGGGTATTTGACGAATGATGATTCATGTGTGTTTGGAGCTGAAGTATTTGCAGTTACAGAGTATGCACAAAAGAATCGATGTATTTCCAACGTAACTTAGATTAAAATTATCTCCTTCAGTTTAGTCCCGTCCCGTCCCATCCAGTTCAGTCTCGTCCAGTTCCGTCCCGTCCCATCTAGTATGCGTACCAAACGCTACCTAAGAGTACCATATTATAATTAATTAAATTCCCTTTATTATAACTTCTTTGTTATAGAATTTTTAATTGGGTCAACCGAATACACTAAAAAACACGCTTTTATTATAATTCAGGTAATAAAATACACTAAAATATAAATTTATAAATAAGTTTTAAATAAAAAAACGGGCTGGTCCCATAACCAGTCGCGGGTCAGTCGGTTCCCGGTCGGTCCTGGTCCTCTGCCAGTTCGGGACCAGGTCATTTAGCCATCTCTAATGACAAGTGTATCTTTTTGGTTCGTAAGTTCAAAGGTTTTTTTTAAGTAAATATAATATTTAATGTGTATTTTTATATTCGATTTTAAAAATTATTATTATAAAACTTACATAACATTTTCATGTAAAATTATATCTAAAAAGTTTGATTCTTTTTTGTAAAAGAACATGGTCGACCTTAGATCAAGATTCAAGAGAAGTTACGTTTAGGGGTCGTTTACCTTATCACTTACTTGGATAAGTGTTTACCAGTATAATTCAACCTTATCACTTACTTTTCGGGTAAGATTTTAGTCTATCAAAATGGCATCGTATGCAACAATTTAGCCGGTAAGCGCTAACCGTGGTAAAATCCGTCGCACTCACTTACCCGGTTAGACTCTCAGTCCTTGCTTCCGCTCTTACCGGGTAAGATTCTTAATTCTCTTGCGATATTCATCCGGTAAGCTAAATAGCTAATGTAAATTGGTAGGCACTTACTCAAGTAAACATTTTGTAAACGGCCCCTTAATCTCATTTTTTTTCTTAAAAGTTAAAGGTCTAGTTACACATCTCTTCTAACTACTCTCCAAGTCTAATATTGGCAAAGCCATTTAGGCCCAATTTTGTAACCCAATTATTACCATACCGTTACCATCCATTTTTAAGTTAAATTCTAACTCTTTTTTGCTCATTATTTTTGCAATCTGAATTCCATAAAGTTCTTAGCTTTATTTTGATATAAAAATCTAACGCCTAAAATTAGAATCTAAGCATGAATTTTGATTTTTTCATACCATCACCGCATTACCACCTTGACCGATGGCCACAATTGGTGTTTCAAGCTTAGGGGTTGTTTGTTTACCTCTTAATAGTTCCATCAAGAGGCAACCTCTGAATCGCTAAGAGATAAATCATGTTTGGCAAAAAAAAATGTTTGTCTCTTAATGGCTCTAACACCCTCCGAATGATTTAGCATCCTGTGTCTCCCTTAACCATTCAGCACCCTGATTTCATTCTAAACAATTACCAAACAACCATATTTCATTTTGCACTATATAATAAAAGCCTCTTAATCATTCTGACCACTTATCATTCTGCACCAAACCATTCAGCAACTGCCAAACAGCCCCTTATACCAACTAATAGATCATTATCACGTTATAATATCTATGTAAAAGAAACAAGAATTGTTAATTATATCGCATGAAATTTCTCATTGAACCTTCTGCTACCCAACCTCTCCCCACCGTTTATTCCTCTTACTAAACTCGATGATTTCACGAAATTTCTAGAGATGTCATATATCTTGTATAAATGACACGAAATTTGGTTCATTTAAAACCCATGTCGTTGTCACCACCATATCGAAACTCAGAGGTGGGTTATGCGAAACATGTCTCTCAACGTGTGAGACCTTTATCGAGTAAGATTTTAATCTATTAAAACGACATTGTAATTTACCCGATAAGTGCTAACCAGGTAATTAGCATAGTCACCCTCACTTATCGGGTAATTAGACCCTCGGTCCTTGCAATCACTTTTACCGGGTAAGATTCTTAGTCATTGTCATGTTTATGGGAAAATGTGATGTGACTTAGTAAGCATTTACAAATTAAAGGATATGTCAGCATGCTTAGTTGCAAACATCAAAGCAATTGCAAATTAGAACACAACAAAAATTAAACTATGGCTAACATTTACAAAATGAACAATCAACATGTTTGTGCAAATGTGCGAACAACAAAGTAATATCATTATCTAAATCTATGAACCTAACATTTCATGCCTATCAATTACAAATGAACGTTAAACATTTCGTACTAACAAGAATACTGATTTCTCAAATGTATCTAATTTGAAGCTCTCACGAGAATTTAATAAAAATATGTACTTTTTTTTTACAAATATCATATTGAATAACATGAGTGCTTTTCTTACAAATATTTTATGAATAT